>JAODPA010122962.1:0-17844 GCA_025585075.1 Nepenthes mirabilis | reverse complement strand
ATTCCATTCATTTTCCTTTCGAGTTCTAGACAAATGCATAACTATCCCAATCAAGACACGAATCCGACACGACATTTCCCAGCTGCCACCCCTAAGACGCATGATCGGAACCCACAATTCAGAACATTTTGCACGAATGATCAAGGTAGAAATCTCAGAGAAGATGACAAATAGATTTCCCAAGTTATCTTCCACTCTGAAGAAGTTGGATCATAAATGAAACAAACCTAGGGGAGGATACAAAATGACAAGCTGACTCAATGAGGATAGCAACTTCAGATGCGACCCGGCTAATGGTGGACAGATTTGAAGATGACCCAAAAACTGAAGCCGCCTTAAAGGGACCGGCAGGCAACTTCAGACTAACGCTTACATGACAGAATTGACGAGGGGCTGAAGTTTCTGGAGATGAAATGGCAGCCCGTAGCCACTGCCAATTGTGTGGATTGCCATCATTTCATGAAACATGTTGACAATTTCTTGAGTGTAAATAAATTCTGACACTTCATCATCCGAGGTTCTCCATGAAAACAGAATGACTAACTCTTCAAAAAGCAATACTCTGTTTGAAACATCTTTGCAACAAACTTCAACCTTCTGTGAGACCTGTTGCAGCATATCTGCTTCCATTGCCTCCTGAGATCCTGCAATGTTTTCACAGAAAGACTTATTGAACAATGTTCCTTGGGTGCTTACTTTAGCTAAATCCTTGACAGCCATACAAATATCCAAAACATTTTCAGAAGAACATATATAATTCAAAGATAAACAGGAATTGTGACTCCCTATCTATCCACTATAGTGGTCTTGGAGTCAGATTTTGCAATGGTAACAAAGCTCTTTCAGGTAAATGGTGGTGATGATTTCAGAACACTCTTTGGGAGTTAGTTATTCAATATGCATAAGATTGTCGTTACTTCGAGTGGTTTCCGAGCCAGTCTGTAGAAGCCTTGGAGCATGTTTATGAAAGGGTTAGATTATTTTCATTCAGTTACTTAAATTTAAAGTAGGTAGTGGACCAAGTGTGAGATTTTAACAGACAGGTGCCCGTGTGGAAATACCTTTACAGACAAATCCCAGGAATCTTCAAACTCACTGGTGATCAAAGTTTGCAGTGTTGGGGTCGGAAGATCGGGATCCACCAGATCCGGAAGCAGCGAAAAAACCCGAACCCCCAGTCATCGATAGCTACCATTTAGTAGGAATAAGGAACAATAGATGCACAACATTTTTACGTGGAAACCCCTTCCACAACCGAAGAGGAAAAACCACGGGACACATAATCCACCAATAGATCCACTATGTAAAATGGGTTACAAACCCCTGAGATGGAGTATCCGCTACACACCTGAGAATAACGAAGAAAAACTTTACCGGAGTAAAACGGGAAACATTCCTCTCTTTTACTCTCTGTTTTGCTTTCTTCTCCCTCTCACTGGTGGTACACTCCTCTCTATATTTTACAAGTGTTGATGAAATAGCAGCCCACCGTTTCACCCCTACACACGGCAGCCGGCGCACAGCGCCCCTGGTGTTGTCGCCTACACCAGCCTGGTCATCACTCTGGGCACCGCTCTGGACCAGCTCAAGGCCACATTCTCCGGAAGCTACTGGTGCTCATATATAGATGTCCCGACTCCACCTAATCCCATTTGCCTAGTTGGTCAACACTTGCAGATAATAGGTGCCACGTCTTCACCAATTCCCGAGCTTCCTGCAGGCCCATGCCCTGCAGACGGTGCATGCTCTGTACTGTGCAGACGCGTGCTCTGCAGCCCACCGTCAGCCTGTCGACCAATCCTAGAAAGACATCTGTCCACCGCCAGCTGCCACTTTCCACAGTCTCCAAGGCCCAGTACTCAGCCGGTCAACCACCCCGTTGACCATCTTCTGCTGCCATCCGGTCAACCTCCCCGTTAACCGTCTTCTATTATCCGTCCGCCATCCAGCAGTACTCTTGCAGCCCTCAGACGGTCAACCTCCTGTTGACCAGATTCAGCTGTCCGTCCGCCGGTCAATCTCCATTGACTGTTCACTGTTCTCCTTCGGTCAACGTCCCGTTGACTGGAACAGTTCTCCGGATTTGTTCTCTACAAATCCTCCGATAACAAACCAGTTTGTTGGGTTACCCACAAGGGAGTGACCAGACCCAACATGCAGTTGCGGATTTCTAGAATGGGTGGATGACAGGTGCAGCTGGGCCACGTTCTGGAGAAGATGGGTGAGTTGAGGTTTAATCAGTAATTTTCAGTGGCATCTAATTATTCTGCATTAAAGGTAACCTGCTAGTTAGTTTTCCATGAAGAAAAATCTTGAATCAGACTCGCCTGAGGAAGTTTCTTTTTTAATATTCTAAAGCTGCTTGGGGCTCTGCTGTTGCTAATTGCTTAGCACTCTGTAAAGACAATTTGGACTCAGGGGAGCTTGACTTGGGTGCATTGGGTTCAACCAGACACTGTTGAGTCTGGGTTACTGGCTTGAGAATGGTTCTACAGCAAAGCGAGCAACAGACAATCTAATCCTTTTCAGCCCTTGGCTACTTTTTGATTTGTTTTCGCTGATCGGACCAAAATTGTTTATAAGCAGGGAGGAGAGTCCTAGAATGTTTTAAATACCAGCTGGGTTGTGCATATCTGCTATTCAGGTGAAATATTTGTTCCTTGCTTGATTTGGATTTGGCAGATCATTTTCATGATCAGCACTTCGGTAAATAACCACTTTGGACGTCAGATTGGATGGTGCTTCCTCGGCGCCTCATCAATGGAGCTACATCTCCCCCCCCCCCCAGTGCAAATTGATACTTCTCTTACTGATCAAGGAAGAAAAAACAAATTAAAAGCCATATCAAATAAAACCTCAAGCAATTATCCGTAATACGAAGAGGAATAATGGAATTACTGAGTACTTGATCACTGAAGCTAGCTTTACCTTAGAACAAACAACAATGTCATGTAATAAGGAAATTATTGCTTCCCTACCCGCACAGAGATTTCAGGACAGTCCTACCTTATTATGGACAAGAGAAAGGAAAACAACAGGTCATTTGCAGGAAGAGAGAATGAAATTTGGTGGTTCCGTGAGTTTAACAGAAATAGATAGCCCTTCCATATTATTTTCTGGCATGAAACCTCATACTGAGTGAGAACGAGCTTGGATAGAGGTCCATATATCATCTCATAGTTGATGATGGAAATTGAAGGTAAACAAAGTGCATAAACTGAACGAACCAAACAGGTGTCACAAATACTAAAGAAAATTTAGGGAAAATTTTGTAAAACATTAAACACCAGTATTAGATTCAACTTTACTTCTAACAGCATGATGCACGAACAATAAAGTAAATGGATTGGATATGCAAAGATAATTATTATAAAGAGATGTTTGACGTGGTTTTGTCAGATTAGGCATTGATCTTCCAATGCACTTATAGTGAGATGCAAGCTGGGAGAAGCTCTTTAATAAAAAGAAGGAAGCAGACCAAAGAAAAGTTTGGTGGAAACCACCAAATAACATGTAGCATATTTGGAATTATAAAAGAAAAAAAAGAGTTCAACAATGCTGAAATGGAGGCATAGGATCGATGTTCCTGATCCCAACTGGTGGGAAAAAGCTTAGCTTGTACGATTTATATTCAGATAAAAAGTATAACCAAGATCTGGATAACCTCGACAAGCATAAATCAAAAAGTATAATCACTAAAACCACCTTCCCAGTTCACGTCCATGTCCCATGAAAAATTCACTAAAACCACCATCATTGAATCCCAAAGAGCGGGCCCAACAATTAAAATATGAACACATAATAACAAATGAAGATTTCTCATTACCCAAAAATTTATAGCTACCAAAAAAAGGTGCTTATACCCCAAACTGACACAGACAGATAGGCAGAGAAGATTAAATTTATTTAGTAACATATACATATACATATATATATATATACATATACATATATATATATAGAGAGAGAGAGAATTTGCTTTGGTTTAACAATGTGTGCCCATTGTTCTTGCTGCAATGTGGTGGGAGGCTATTCCTCCCAAAATGCTTTTCTAGATCTTCCTCCATGTCTCAACTATTCACAAAAAAAAATGTGAAGCAGATGAATAACCATTTAACCATGGATGCTTAGCGGGCATCCTTGTTGCGGAAAATTCTGAGAAAACACCAATAAATAACGGTTTATTTGTCAAAAAATATAGTACTTCACTTGATTAGAGCACATCCCATTAAAACGACAGGCACAATTAATCAAGAATGAGATATGTAGTCAAGCCATTTTTTTACATTTTTTTAAAATATCATATGGAACAAAGACAAAGACAGCAATGTTAATCACCTTGCAACATCAAAAGAACACAAAAGCAGTAGATTGCAACCACGCAAGAAGAAATGCATGCATCTCATCAGAAAGGGCTCATTCTTTAGTTTGTATGGCACTCTCTTTATGTTTGAATATCAAAAGAAATCTACATGATTTGCATATCATCTATGAACCTCACAAAGTATAGATTCATAGCACAAGGAAGGCAAAGGGAAAAAGTAATTTCGGGAAGGTCCAAATGGAGACAACCAAGTTCCATTGCAAAAGGATCAAGTAGCATGCACCAATGAAAGAAATCAGAAAAAAAGGGGGCCAATGGTCGGGGCTCCAACATTGTGTGATGCAGGGAGGTCAATAGATTTAATTCCACTGGATATGATGGAGTTCGACGTGATCCTCTGTGTGGACTGGCTGGATGTTTACCATGCCAAGATTGACTGTGCCGGAAAGGTGATGAAGTTTGCTGTACCCGACTCTTTGCCCTTTGAATTCAAGGGAATTGGGAATCAGAGTGCATTACCATTAGTGTCAGCGCTACACAATGGACATTTGTTGAGAAACAGTTGTCATCAATTTTCAGCCTTCATGTCTAGATTGGAATCAAAGGAGAAGATTGAAGACTTCCCCATGGTGCGAGGGTTTCTTGATGTCACCAAGCATGCAGTCTTATCTCTTTTTTCTTCCCTATGCTTGCTTTTTTTAATTCCAATAAAAGAAATGAAAAGTCCCAAAAGAATGAGATAAGACAACTGAATGAAACGAAGTAGACAAACTAAGGGTGAAGATGGATATGAAATTCTTTTCTAGCTACATGTCTTTTTACACTGTTTAAAGGGCAACATCTATTGAGAGTAGATTGATGATATTGAGAAATTTCCAGCATATCACGAAATATTCTAGAAACGAAAATATTTTAGAATGTTATTATTAATTCTAACACATGAATTCATCACAGTAATTGTATAGTCTTGAGAATAATTTTTTCTATGCTTCACCTAACATATTCTATCCCAACCTAAATGTATTCTTTTGGCCATCTCTAAGGCCACAATCTTCATCGCAAAGACCTTCAATGCTTCCATACTTCAAATAGTATGAGTATGAGTATGACAGAATAAGATATCATTGAGAAAGGGAATCAGATGTGAAGAAGATCCCGCAACTGTAGTTTCAAAGTTTCCATGAACGATGGCACATTAGGCAAGAGTAATAACAGAATTTATAAGCACTATCACTCTATTCCCCAAATTCCACACCCAGAAATCCCTTCCATGTTTAAACCCTAAAAATAACAACTAAGGAGCCACCTTACAAGCATGCTTGAAAATAATAAATATAATCGTTTGCACAAAGATGTCAATTAAGTTTGACATCAATCAGAAAAGTAAGATAAGAATCAAAGAAACAGGAAAAGTGTCTTACAACAGCGTGATGGAGAGGACCTAATGAACTCATCATGACATCATTGGTCAAATGCATTATTTTCTGTATCTACTTTCCTCATTTTCCTTTAGGGCCCGTGCAGGGGTGAATGGCAAGCTTTCACAATCCCATAAAGTGTCAAACTTGATGCCCACTCACCCAGTTCACAAAGAAAAATCAACAACAATTTGTTGTGATCATGTAAAAGAAGTGTGGCTGCAGTCTAATGTCCATATTTTTGGAAACCATAAAGAAGCGCTGATACAAAAAATATGACATTCCTCAATCAGAAAGAAGTTATTCAGGACTAAAAAACCCTCAAAACTTGAGCACTTGTTTCAGTTTACATAAACCTATATAGCTTAGCTCTCTGATAAGAGGGAGTAAGAGAGGGTGGTCCATAACGAAAGGTAATGACACCACTAACATACATCACAACAAAAATTCAAATATGTTAGCCACTTACTCAAACTATAGGGCGGTTATAGGTTTTGCAAAGCTGAAGCAGTGCCGCCTGATTTTCAGAGGCAAGATTTCCACTGATGACTTGGGGATATCTACCAGGAGAGAGAGAAGAAAGGTTTGCTAAAGAAGATACCAAGAATTCCTTAGGATCATTTATTTCCTTCAAAGGATCCTCTTCTTTCTTCCCAGCATTATACAGCTGAACAAAGGTGGCAGAATAGCCAATGCTCTCCTCAATATCTGGAACTTCCAATTCTACCTCAACTCTTTCCTGCTCTGGTCGTGACAGGAGTGTCATAATGCTATCCAGCATTTTCCCCCAAAGACTAGCAGCTGCAGGATCCAGGAGGGCTGGAGATTCACATATAAGTCTTGTTGAAGCCACTGAAGTCAACTTGAACTCAATGAAACCAGTAATCTGTTTAAGATTAGGTATCCAAAACCGCTCCACGATCACAGGGAATATATTGGGTTGAACACAATTCATAGAATCCATGAGATTTATTGAACCATGCTTGACTAAAAAGAGCGACATAAAGATTACAAGACACTTCACAAATCTAACAGTTTGGTTATTCTGAAGCCGCGTAAATAGAGCAGCCCAGATATGACTCATATATGGTGCGATCACATCATACTGAAGATTCTCTACAACTGTGTTGAGCACAAAAAATCCCTGTTCATCGGTGCTAGGAGATTGCACAAGCCGGTTGAAAATCCCAAGCACCTGGCTCAACCTTCCCTCCCGGTTAAGCTCATGTGGTGCCTTCTGAAGGAAGGCCTGAAGCAAACGCACAAGAGCTGGGACATTGGCGGCTTTTTTCCAGGATTCAGGCAACAAGAGAATCTCAAAGGCATGCATGTAGTGAGGTGGAAACTGTGTATTCAGCTCAACAAGCTGAGCTAGTAGCTGGAACGTGTATGGCAAGAACTCTGTCACATCATTCACTAATATAGTCTGGAGGCTTGGGAAAAGCTTAGCTTCAAAGGCTGATATGAGAGTTGGGTCTTTCTCACAAGCCCTATTGATCAGAACAGCCACTGACTCGAAGAGATAGTGGTTAAAGATTGGATTTTTAGGGTTTTTACACACTTCATTAAGAATAGATGTCAACTCAGTAATACAAGGATCCGCAACTTCTCCAGAAATATCAGCAACTCCAAGAACCCGCATAATACACTTCATCACGTACTGATTCTCCTCAGACTCTGGAAACTTTAGGGCATTGAAAAGGCTGGTCATCAAGACAAGCAGGAAAGGGTGAATATCAGATGCAGTATACCTAGCTCTGCCACCGTCATCCTTAACCAACAAGAGTTTTTCAATGCAACTAGATGCATATGAATGAACCACATTTGACTCAGAACCAAGAAAATGAATCACATGAGGAAGCAAGGCAATAGCAATATGTTTTGGAAGTTGATTTCGGAACATCGTGAAGAACTTAAGGGAACCGGCTTTGAGCATTGGGTACTCATTTACATTCTGATTCTGCAATTCTGGGACTATCACTGATGTGAAGAAGCTCTGAACATCAACAAGATCAGTCGACGCATTAACTCCCCCAGCCTTCTTAGCAGCAAGGGATACAACCAAATATATTGCACAATCCTTGTACTTCCAATTTGCCATTGGGTTCTCGGCATATTTTGCCAACATGCTCTGCATCTGACCAGAAACAATTGCAGTAACCTTTTCTCTGTAATTTGTAGCAATTCCTTTGAGAAGCTCACATGCAATCCTCCGTCTTGTATCAAGGTCACTCCCTTCCATGTCCCTTCTGATATATTCCACATAATTCATCTCAAAAAGCTCTTCATCCTCATCTCTTAGCATCACATTTGGGATCACGATGCTCTGACAAATCTGTTGTAAGGTTGCATCATCAGCAAACAACTTGTGACTGACACTTGTGCTCACTGTGGTCAAAAACTTAATTGCAGTTACAGCAATCCGATCGCGACTAGAAGAAGCCGACACATTCACAAGGAGGCTCCACACAGCCCGAGCAAAGTCACTCAAGTACCCGCTAAATTCCTCCTCATTCTTCTCCATGTAAAGACATATATTCTCACACACAGCAGCCCTAACCTCATCAACAACTGCAAGGCCCTCTGCACCACCTCCTTCCTCTAGGGCAGGAAAGTTCATAGTGAGATATTTCATGAACTCAGTCATCCACTCCTTCATATGATCCTCGAAAAACTCGGGCAGTTCCTGAAAATTTAATGAATAAAATATCCTACAACATAGCCTCTGCGACTCAAAGAGCAGCTTAAGGGTTGCCACAGGGGTGCCGGAACTAGCGGCAGAGTCAATAACCGCCGCAGTCTGTAAGAAAACTTGCAATAACGGAGCAGCGAAACTATCCAAACAATACTTCAAATCAAGGAGCAAATCAGTCGTACTATACTGATAACGAAACTTCTTAAACAGAGAATTTGCAGTTCCAAGAATACCTTTAACAGAAGCGTAATCAGAGACCTCACCCGCTTTCTGGAGCATAGAGACGAGCTCCGGAAGCAAATTCGGCCATGATTTTGGAAAATCGTGATTGCCGATCACCGCAAGGGCTTCGCTGAGCTGCGACTGGATTCGCGGCGCCGACGACAACATCAACGGAACGATCAGGATTTTGATTTGCTCCTTCTCTGGGTCCGGAATAGGGCTCAGGAGCGGGACATTGGAACCTGAGGGTCTCGCATTCGGAGACCAGCGGAGTTTAAGATGATTTTTGAAGTTCACAGCTGCCGCCTGGCGGATTTGGTCGTCAACGGAGCTTTCCGCGACAAGGCGGAGGACGACAAGGCCATAATTGGGACGATCAGCCGCCTCTGTCAGGCTGGCCTCAGCACGGCGGCGAGGCTCTGGGTAAGGCGAGAGAGTATTGAGAAAACATTGGGACAAGTTCTTTAGGGTTTCTTCATTCCACTCCATTGTTGAAGCAGTTCCCTAGTGTGGACGTATGAAGATTAAAACTGAGTGTTTTTATAGTTTTTCAACTAAATTGTCGCTTGGACACAGAAATAAATTAGGGTTTGGGTGATGAGAGATACCAGTTTACCAGTGGGACAGACGGAGCCAAGAGAGAGAGAGAGAAAGGGAGAGGAAGAGCGGGCAAAAGCAGCATGTTCCATATTCCTTTGATTTGAAAGTTTTTTAATATGACTTTTACAATTTTTTTAATCATACCAAAAATATGAAACTTGGGGCAGATGAAGCCTAAAATTTACTCTAATTTCACTTATAATCTTCTCCTTTTACCTGTGACATATAATGTACTATCATACTCATATATTCTCATCACTTAATAAAAAAAATGATAAAATTTATACTCATTATAAATAAATTTGTATAGATTAAATGCTAATTCTAGAGTCTTTGTGTCTCTTGGATCATCACTCAACCTCATCTCAATTGTCATTTTCTATAAATAAAATACTATGGNATAAACAATTGATTATCTAATCATGTAATCGTCACAAAAATGCCCATTGCGAGTTGCTAGGTTGTCAACATGTTGATTGCTCGGCTTAAATATCAAAAGATATACCGAAAAGCGAATCCTGTATATATTTTACCTTATATTAAATTATTTTGATGTGCAGAATTTAGATTTGAAATTATAAAGACTAAACCCACTTTTTTTTTAAACCAGTCAAAAAATATTCTCCAACTCCTTAATTTATACAATAATACAGATCTTAGGTATATATCACCATGGATATTGATGATTGTCCATTCAGCAACTCATTGGATATGATATGTCCAAATCCTATTCGAAATACCAATACCAAAGCTAGAGATCAAAGACTCACACCTTTCACTATAGTATAGATAAATGTATAATAATTCTCAACAATGTTTCATTATGTTTGAATTATTGGTCTATGACCATGCTATCATAAGTCACATGCAACATAGTTAAGACAATTGAGTAGAAAGTTACTCCACATTGCCCCTAAAAATATGATTGAAAGGCAATGAATAAAATCTTAATACATAATTGATTTATTGGACAAGTAAATAAAACCTATTCAACAGTCCGTATTGCATGATACTTATTTGCTTTCCCCATCACATTTAATTACCTTTGAGAAAGGCGATCTGATTTAAAATAGGTTCTCGTTCATTTTGAATTTTCTCGAATTAACCACCCATTTTTTTGCTCCTGAGGACGAGCTTGTCCTGGTGGCTCTTTATATTTGGTAAATCTAGTGATCTACCCAATGGTGCCAACATGTATACGATTGTCAGAATCAAGCATCGATTCTTCTTTCGATGGGGATAGTATTTGTATAGAGTATTTGTACATCAACCCGCAAATCACGTCCACTTTTCAATGATTTGGACGCGAGAATACAAATATAGATAAACTTCTACTCTGTGTTGCATTGCTTTAAAGATCCTATGCAAAGCTACAAACACTGAGATACAGAAGTGCTTTATTTATAAGAAAAATCTGGGTATTGGAATAGAATGTCAAATATTTCACACACTCCTATTAAGTATGTAAATGATCATTCACCTCATAACATTAAAAAAAGCAAGTCCAAGTAACAAATTCACAATTAAAATAACATCTTTATAACATAGAAGTAAAATTGCATACTTTGCTTTGCAATGAGCCTGCCCAAAGTTCATAATGTGGATGGCTTCATGGGCTAAGCAACCAGTTTATATCAACACCTAAAAGTTTTGCTGAATAGTTTTATATAATGTCATTATTACTCGAATTTATGATAAACTGAAATACCAGCAAAAATAGATGAGCGGATACCCACAAGGCTATATCTACAAAGATTATGAAGCACTCTGTTATCATTCCTGCTATTACATCAGGAAAAAAAAAAAGGATTTTTCCCCTCTACAAGGAAATGTCAAAGCTAGCAAAAATCTGAGTCAGTAGTTCTTCAATCACAAGGATCCATCCCAGAATCCTCAATGAAAAGTTGAAGTTGAACAATTTGCCAAGAATCATTTGAAGAAGTGAGAAACTGAGACTCTTTGGCATAAATTCAAATTTTCAGAAATATTTCAGTCTGCATTTCCCTAGTCTAAACTAGGGTTTACCATGTAAGCATGCAATACATGCAGGCATATGAGAGAGAGAGAGAGAGAGAGAGATGGAAATTTTAAACTGACTTTTTACAAATGCTGCGCTCTCCAATCAACTGCGAAGTTCTCGTCACTGTCATCTTCACTTGATAATTCATCCTGAACCGGCTTCTTGCCTGCAACCTCAGAATGTCTACCATGTTTGGAAGATCTAGCAGCAATAAGTTCCATTCTCTTTCTCTTCATAAATTCAACTCTATCCCAATAAGTCCTGTAGCAAAAAATTGTAGGCATTTCAACAAATTCATCATTCAAATAACAAGGCAAATTCGTGAGGGCAAGCTCCACTTACTTTTGTTCCACGGTCTCTTCCTCCTCTATTATTTCAGCTGCATCAATCTGTGACAAGAAATCCAATAGAGTGTCAAAGGTGAACTGGAATTCTTTATAGGATGGATAATATTGAAACAAATAGTTGAAGGCCACCAACGTGGAGAAGAAAACTCACTTCCTCTTCTTCAAAGCGGTTGTCCACCTCCTGCAAGTCCGGTTGGATCGATCTTTCAAATTCCTTGTACTCTGCTCTGCCAAGATTAAACATGCAGAAGAATGCACAAATTACTTGGCTATTCCACTAAGGGTTGCCACAGCAGTCGCCAAATAACATATATCTGTAACACTTTTCCTTCTTATTTTTTGGGGTACAACTCACAATTCAAGATTTGCAGACTTCAGGGGTTGAAATAAGCAATCTTGCAAAACATTCTTCTCTCTCTATATTTTTTCTTCATTTATTCTACCTGTTTCTTTCCTACTAGCACAAGAAAACACAAACAGCAAGGACTTAAACACCAGCATCTAGGAGTGGTTATTGAGATCCCTTCCACCACGCAGCCAAATCTAGATCGATGCATGGTCAAATTGAAGCCACAAAGAACCACGAAAATATTTGAGGATTGGTTCCTTAGGTCTCCTCCCTTTCTTCTTCACAACAGATTTGACCTGCAGCATGCCATCTTTTCTAACTGGTCGCGATTTACCCCCGTCCTTTTATTTCTTCCAGAGTTTCAATTTTGGTGTCCAGTAAATTTCTAACTTACCTCATAGATGTGTCCAGTAAAATTTTCCTCTTACCCTTTGTGGATTGATAGATTAGGTAAGCTAATGTCATAGTGTTAGTCTGCAAACTTCAAATAGGCTGAAATTGTGCATGTTAGTACTGGTAAGGATTTGCTGGTATTTTTCCTTGTAATGAGTGCCTTGCTTCTTTAAGAAGATGAAGCAATTGGTGAACTGGAGTAAAGATTAATTTTGCTCATCACAAAGAGAGGCAAAGGAGGGGAAAAGAGAAAAGGAGAAATAAATGCACAGAAGGATGATTACACCGGATTAGAAACTTACTCGACATCTGGCTTAACTGGCTCAATGCCACGTGCACGAAGATCAGCTTCCTTGTTATCAAAGAAACCTTCAGGTAGAGGCCCCTGTACCTGCACCGTTTTTGAATATGCAGCAGCAGTGTCAACATGAGCAAGATTCTTGGCAGGTTGGTTTTCAGTTTTTCTCATCTCAACTGAACTGAGACTCGGAAATTCCTGGATAGCCCTCCTCGTTTCTGGTTGCTCAAGAATGGGAACATGAGATGACAATTCCACCTTAATAGACGAACCAGTATCCACTGATTTGGAAGCACCAGATCCTATAGATAAAAATTGATCATTTCAACATCTTTCTCTGGAATCTACCTTTGTACTTTAATTGCCAAGATGGGGAGGGCAAATTTGTGAGAATCCAACCTAGGTCATTAACCTAAGCAAGTAGGTACCCAACTGCTAGGCCACCCTTGATTTACCCTTTACCTTTAGAATCTACACTGACTTAAAAACTAAGCATTCAAATAATTTCAATATCCCCAATGCATGCACATTCAATTTTCAGAGAAGGATTAACTCTGAAAGCTTTGGTTACTCGCTAAAGCTTTTCCATAAAGAAATTAAAGCCAGCACTGCCACAAGCATCAATTAGGATAAAAAGAACCAAATTCCATGATCAATTTCAGCAAGAAATAGCATAGAACTCAACCAAAAACAAAAGGCAAAGGAATCAAATAGTATCTCTCTGGTGTCATATTTTACAGTTTGCACCGATGTTTTTTTGGGGGGGCAGAGAATCAATAGTTGGGTAACAGTAAAAAAGTACCAGTCCTCCTATTCAAGATAGTGGGAGCACAGACACCATGTCACTTGTGAGCCAAAATGCACGTTACTAATCACAAAGCATCAGTGCCCAGTTAATTTATTCTGTTTACTAGGGAAATTGATGATGATAATCATCCGCAGCAGGTTAGCTTTAATTCACACACAACATTATCACCTATACCAAATGTTCTAGCAGATGACTGAAATTCTCAGAATTTATCACACAACCTTAGATGTTAATTTATGGTTTTCACATGCGCTTTCTGCATGTCAATGCTCTCATTGAATGACTTCAATTTTTAACACAAACTGTCCAATATTCCAACTTGATCCGATAAAAATCAGTCATCATACTCCAATGTATTCCTACTTAAATTTCAAAAGCCAATTATAATTCCGAGTGCAAACACAGTATATTAGGTACAAATGAAATCCCAGTAGGTGCATTCATAACCAGAGACTATAACAAGGGAAGGAAGAAACATGCATCATCCCTCACAGTAGCCCAGTGCAACAGGTATAAGCACATTTCAGCAGTTGAGGTTCCCTTTTCTACCCAATCAATTCTTTGACAAGTTAATCACTCCCAGTCCCAGTCAATAACCGTTCCCATGCTATTTATTGCAACATTAAAAGGAGGCCTAGTGAACGAGGCTTTTAACATTAAAAGCACTATAGAGGGTATGCAGCCTTATCCCTATACTATTGAGAGAGTTCTATGGTTTGAGGCCGTAACCTTTAGGCCACAATGGAGCATAATTTTTGTCAAGCCAAGGCACACCCTCTCTATTTATTCAACACAACAAAAGAGAAAACTAGATTTTATTTATAACACGTTATTTGATTTTGATAGGTATAGCTGTATATGATTTGCTTTTATGGCCCATTAAAGGAAGCCCGTTGAGGAAGGCCCATTAGATTTGGAGTTATTGCAATTAACACGTGAAAATAACAGTTATGAGGAACGGTTGTATAACCAACTGAACCGAAGGTAACGAATAAAAACTGATGAAGATAATCCCAAGGGAGAAGAACGGACGTTACCGGAATGGCCAAATCAGAAGAAGAAAAAGCTTATAAATGGAAAAAACTTTCAGAAGAAGAGGAGGNAGTGATAGGTATAGCTGTATATGATTTGCTTTTATGGCCCATTAAAGGAAGCCCGTTGAGGAAGGCCCATTAGATTTGGAGTTATTGCAATTAACACGTGAAGATAACAGTTATGAGGGACGGTTGTATAACCAACCGAACCGAAGGTAACGAATAAAAACTGATGAAGATAATCCCAAGGGAGAAGAACGGACGTTACCGGAATGGCCAAATCAGAAGAAGAAAAAGCTTATAAATGGAAAGAACTTTCAGAAGAAGAGGAGGTTTTTTCTTTTTCTTGAAATAGAGAAAAAGAACAAACGAACAAAAGAAAAACGTTGTGATGCCAAAATTCAAGACTTCTATAATTCATAGTTCAATTGTTTCATTCATAATCTCAGCAATAATTGTTCTTATCTAGATCTTGAATCTTGAGTCGCATCAGATTTGATCAGTAAAAAAATACATCTAATAGCATTCATCATACATTCTTTCTGAAATGATGCAGAAACCACTAAGAAGCATCTCTGATAATAACTGAAAAAATGCCATGCATAAGAATTCATCGTGGCATATTAAAGGAGTATCATTCTCAGAATCAAATACATCATATGCAATATTTTATGACAATCTTCATTCCTTGGACTCATACTGATTCTTATGAAAATAAATGGGTTATGGAATGGAATGGTTATTTCTAACTGAAAATGATATAACCATATGTTTAAAAAGTGAAAGTGAATTGGGACTTGGTTTATGCAGACAGGAAGACAAAAAAAGGACACAAACAAATTCTTACCGGATTTTTGCCCCTTCAACTCATTATTATCAAAGAAATTTAGAGGAAGCATGGCTGATGGCAGGGAATTCGGAAACTCTGTGGATGGTTGAAGTTGACCATCATGAAACACTGCAGAACCCCCAGATTTTCCTTCGGACATCTCTTTCATGGGCTCAGGTTTTGCATTCTTCACATGGTTTTGTCTAGAGGCATTTGCTTTGAGATTGTTGATTGCCTGTGACATTGCCACCCATTCTTTAATCTCCAGGAATATCTCATCGAGCAAATGCATGCATATTGTAATTTCTAATATGACAGAGATGTACAAACCGATGAATTGATAGCAGAATAATAATAAACAAATAATGATGGGTGACAATGCCACTCATTCTTTAATCTCCACAAATAACTCATCACGCAAATGCATGTATATAGAATTCGATATGGAAATACAAACAAACGAATTGACAACATAAGAATATCAATATTGATGGAGGAAAAAAAAAATTAATCAGAGCCAAACACAGAAGTCTCAACGGACTATTTTGCAACTTGTTAAAGAGAGGAAATATACAAGTAGAAATCATGGTACTTAAAATTACGCAACCCGCAAGCAATTCATCGCCACACACAAAACATAGTTTGGAGGAAAGGCAAATAGGACCATAGACCACTTAGTCTCATTGCCTCAGCTTTTGTCCTTACCACTTAGAGTACAGGTTCATCAGTCAAATCCAAGAAGCATTATCTAAAATATAATCAGCTTTAGTGAAACTATTACCTCATGAGCCTAAAGATGAAGCTTAAAAAAGTAACTATCACCTCATGATGTTTTTGTGAAGCTTGGTGTGCGGGCCAGATGGAATCAGACTTTAAAACAACATTACACACTCGGCAAACAGGCTTACCATCTTCATTGTACCTACGTGCGCTCAAGCAAAGAGTGGAACACACTATTAGATTTTCCATTCCAAGAAAAAGTGCAATCAACAACCTAGGAGATAAAATTCCACCAAAAATGAGTGCCAATTAAGCACACATAAGTCTTTTCATTTTTTAACCAAGTAATCAAGGCAGACTTATAATTTAAAATGAGGGTCAGACAACCACAGAACTGATTGCAGTATGTCAAGGCATCCTATATTGGTGGATACCAGTTGGTATTTAAAAACACATACAAAAAAATAAATTAAAGGAAGATTGTCCACGACAAAAAAAAAAAAAACTAAGGAAGACTGTCCATGACAATCTTGTTAAACATCTCAAGAAACTCAAGGACCAATCTCCTGCTAATGTGTCACTTTTGAAGACAAATTATCAACATTCACTCATGGGATAAAAACAATCTTATTCAACTAAAAAGGCTGCTAGCACTATTTCAGAATACATCTGTAGGATCACTTAAAGATTGCGCCAACCTCTCAGTATACATAGTCTAATCTTGAAACAGAGAGCGGCATCCACTTCTATGGGGTTTCCATCATTGTGACGTGACACCTCGCACCCAAAGAGATCTTTTCTTTTTTATGTACTCATGAGTGACAACAATCATTAAGAGTGCCGAGAAAACATGGCACAGCCAAAGAAGATAAATTCAATCCAACAGAACAACAAAAGCTCACTAACGCTGAAATTTCAAAACGCCCATCTCATGCTCCCTAAAAACAATGCTATTCCTCTAAGCCACCAAGAAAACCCGTCGAATTGTAATGAAACTCCACCACTGTAACTTAAATAAATGATAGCAACAAATATAACTTATAGCGTTCTACAGATGCAAAAATTTTCAGTTGCTATGTCACTCAGTGGAATTCGAGTTATACAAAGGGTAAAGAAGAATTACCTCACAAGAGGAGATTCAATGCGCTTTTCCTGCGCCAGTTGTTTCACCTTGGTTCGAAACAAAACCTTCCTCTTCGCCGCAGCATCCATAGTTGTAACTTTTTTGACTCAGAAAACCCTAAATCAATACAAAGAAAGAATCAAAATTCATCAAAATTAAGCACCGTGTGCTGCACAACTAAAAGAAGCAGGAGAAATGAAAACCGATTGCTGGTATATTTGCTTCCTTCTACGAAAATATATGGATTAGGAAGTACTTCTAAGAAAGTTAGCATTGCATATTTTAAGCAAAAGAAAGAAACAAAAAACTGCAGAAAACAGTTTCAATTTCATAAATTCTGGTCTGTATCAATTAGTTAAAACACAGAGCGCATCCAACGTTCGAAAACCATACCTGCCTACTGCCATTACAGAATTAAAAAAAAAAAAGGACTAGAGACGCGATAAAGAAAATAATAATTTGGGAATTTGGAGAGAAATCGATGGTGCAATAAGGTGAATGAGAAAAATTAACTAATCTCACTTATTGGAAAAAATTAACTTCGTGCTACCGCCGACCGCCTAGAAATAGGTTGAAGCTGATCAAGTCCTCTGATATTGAGGTCGCTGCATAAGCGTATCGTTCTTACAGCGATCGGACGACGAGAGAGAGAGAGAGAGAGAGT
>JAODPA010122951.1:0-17842 GCA_025585075.1 Nepenthes mirabilis | reverse complement strand
AAATTAAAATTTTCTTATTTTACATTTCGTTTAAAATCAGAACTGTCCGTTTTCGCCTGGTCCTCTTTTTCACTGGCTTAGTAGCTTTGTAGCGCACGGCTTTGCTACAAATGGTGAATTCAAGACCGACTGCGCCATAACTGCTCCTTAAATCTTCTCCGTCTTCGACAGGATCTCCCCAGATTTAGTCGGGATCGCTTACCATATTGAAGTTCTTCGGAGACATGGTCGCAGATTGCCGTTTCTGCCCGTGCTTTATCAGTCAGGGTGCTGTGTCTGACGGAGATGATGTCGCCGATCGAGACCCTGTTCTCCTGATCTCAGGCATGGGAGGGTCTATTCTACATTCGAAGAGGAAGAAGTTAGGGTTCGAGTCTCGTGTTTGGGTCAGAATTTGGTTGGCTGATTTGCAGTTCAAGAAGAAGTTGTGGTCTCTCTATAATCCCGTCACAGGTCTCTCTACTCTCTGCTGAGAACTTTTTATGTGGGCTAGAGGTTGATATTTTGTTGGTTGCTGCGAGTATTGGTTGGGGGGGGGGGAGGCGGGGGCGCAAGGAAAGGAATTAGAAGTTTGAGCTTGTGTTGCTGTGTTTGGTTGCTGACAAAATCGTGGAATAAAATTTTGAGTTGTTTTACGATGTCGATTCACCAATAGTCCATTACGGATGCTGATGATATGTCGATGATTTCATTTTCCTTTTGTTTGTAATGGGAAGAAATGTTTCTGTAATGCGGGAATTTCGGCCTGATCTTGCTATCTGTCTGTTACCCCAAATTCTTTTAAACGTAGATTCGTCAGGCATACATTTGCAACAGAGCAGACGAGAGAGAGAGAGAGCGCGCGCGAGAGAGAGAGAGAGCGGGAGCGAGAATGACTTATGGATTTACATGGAGAACCCTCCGAAAAATCACATAGGAGGAGGAGAAGAAACCCACAATATTCGAAGAGGCATACATATTTCTACAAGCTGTTAAACACTAATCCCAAAATGCGCACATCTGAATTCCCTAGCTCTCTATTTTGGCTGTTCAAAATTGGCTATCAAAAATTGGGGCAAAACCCTGAATTAACCTTATATAACATCCAAACTATCCAAACCGGGTCATGTCCAAAATATGGATCTCTCCAGCCATATACCAGCACTGTAGTACTAGGTAGATAGGCTGCCTTAAAATTCACTAAAATGTGGAGATTCGGGACTCAAATTTAAACAACATTTCAAGGCCCATTCAACTATAATCCAATATGTTAAATGAAACATGCACTTTATCCTGCAAATGCAAGCTGCTCACTGCACAGATTCCTTACTACTAGGTCTTGTGATGTTTTCAGTAAAAAACCGACAATTTATTCATGTAATTAGAGGGATAATGACACTTTGTTTCAATTGAATGAAAGGAATGGAATTTGTCAAGACAAAAGGGATCTTCCATTATTTGGTTATCTTGGACAGAAAGGGGTGGATGGAGAACATGATCTGCCTGTTATGTTGTCAATTGAGAGTGAAGTGCAATTTTTTTCCTGCTTTCTCTCTGAATTTTTCCAAATTGGGAGGATAGGATATAAAATGCTAATATGAGAAGGGATTTCTCGGTGTCCTTATTCTTACCATATACAAGATAGATGAATAGATGATTTTGTTTTTAATGATTATCATAAACCGCGGCAGTTGCTTTTATTTTTGGCTTTTAATAGTTGTACTCTAGCTCAAGTACGATTTTGTCAGGTTATGCTGAAGAATTGGATGAAAGCTGTGAAATTGTAGTCCCAGATGACGATTTTGGATTATATGCGATTGACATTTTGGACCCCTCATTGGTGAGAATTTTTTCTTTTTAATTTCAATCTTTGTTTGTGCATATGACACATTTCGCATGTGAGGTGTGCCATCTTTAACTCTTGACACTCTCAGCAGACTGCATGTTTGGGAGCTAATATGTTTAGTTTAGTAAACAAAAACGTCCCAGTGCATGGGGCATAATTTTTATTACAATTGTTTAGTGTTGGAAGCCCTCTGGCAGTGGCATTATCATACTCCTAATTCATGTTTGACATTTGTTTTACCATTTCAGTAATTTCATAACATTTTCTTTTCCCTTATTTTTTTTTCAGTTTGTAAAATGTATGCATCTGACAGAGGTATATCATTTCCATGACATGATCGATATGCTCATTCAATGTGGATATAGGAAGGGAACCACGTTGTTTGGATATGGGTATGATTTCCGGCAAAGCAATAGGTAGCTGAGTTTCTGCTTGATATCTAGATTCCACTTGTTATCAATCACTTCATTATATGATCACCATTTGTTATGTGCTTATGGTTTAAGTTTTGGATATCCTGACCAAGATTTGGATATCCACCCATTCTCGCATCCTCTCTCTTGCAGAATTGGCAAGTCTATGGATGGCCTTAAAGCGAAGCTGGAGATTGCATATAAAGCTTCAGGAGGCAGAAAAGTCAATATAATATCCCATTCCATGGGTGGATTGCTTGTCATGAGTTTCATGTCACTTAATCCTGATGTGAGCATACCTCCTGTTTGTGGCTAGTTGAGCAAGTTAATCTATTTCGAGTAGACTGTGCAAGAAATTGGCTTTTTATTAACTTTCATGGGCTGGATTGATAATATTACTGCTTCATTTGACAGATATTTTCCAAGTATGTAAATAAGTGGATTTGCATCGCATGCCCTTTCCAAGGTAGTTTTTTTAGCTTCCCTGCTCTATAATCTTGATTACAGAGTTGCAGTATCAGCTGCTTTCCAAATTCTTTGTCTGGATTCTACCTCATAGATTTAGCAGATAATCGCCTAACTGGATTTAAAAGACTTCATAGGAAAATCTCTGAAAAGATTGGAACCCTCTTTACACTAACGCTTGCATCAAACTCTTAATGTTTCCGTTATATTTCTCATCCTTCTCTGGAGAGGTTAACATGTTCACTTGAATATTAGTGCTGATAACTTGATACATGCTCAACAGGTGCACCAGGATGCATCAACGATTCTCTCTTAACAGGGTTACAATTCATTGAAGGCTTTGAAAGCTACTTTTTTGTATTACGGTGGACCATGCATCAATTGGTAATCTCTAAGCAGGATAATGTTGTAAATGTTGATTTTGATGCATTTTCTTCACAATATTCATCCTAGTATTTTAAGCTGTGCCCTTTATGGGTTTGTTTTTCAATTACAATAAGCTCCTATAATAAATTGTATGATTTCTCATGTTTGGCTATTGTGACTAATTTGCAGGTGGTTGAGTGTCCATCAATCTATGAATTGTTACCAAATCCAGGATTTAACTGGAAAATTCAACCTTCAATTCAGGTCTGGCGTAAGCAATCCATAGAAGGGGAAGCCCCTTCTGTTAAACTTGAAACATATGGGCCACTTGAAAGTTTCACTGTTTTTGAAGAAGCATTGAGGCATAATGAGGTACTAACTTCAAATCTCGGATGTGGTGCAACTACACATGAAAATACTCAATGGCTAAGATGTTGGAATGATTTTGAGGCCTAAAGATTGTCCACAAAAGTGAGGATGAATATTAAAATGGCTAGATACGAGCAAATGATTATATCAGTAGCTCAAATTTCAGAATACTAATTGCTATAACTATGTGATAGTAATCCCAGGATCTTTACTTAACTTGAGCTAAATTTAGTAATTGTTGTAATTTGTAACTGTTTGATTAAGTGGGTGAGCCTTGGTGCAACGGGAATGTTGCTCCAATATGACTCGTAGGTCTTGGGCTTAAACCACAAAAACTACCTCTATGTGATGCCGGGTTAAGCATGCATATATCTGACATTCCTGAAACCACCCTTTCCCAAACTGTTTAATATTAGTTTTGTAATCCGAATCTTTTCTTAGCTTCAGAATACTTACTTTGCTTATGCCACGACACTGTGCTTGACACTGTCAGCTCTGGGAATAAGAAATTGGCTGAATTGTGGAATTTTTCTTCTCTAACCCCACGGTATAGGTGAAAATATCTATTGTAGTAATTCTTAGTTTCAGAAATCTTTACATTGGTAAATAAAATGAAGTTAGGAACTAATCTGTTGATACCGTTCTATCTCCGATACCCATGCCATTATCTATCTAAAAGTCTAAAAGATGATTTCTAATGTATATTTATTATTTCTTTCTGTATTATTTAATACTTAATTGGTTTATCCTTTTTCCAGTTGAATTACAATGGGCAAACAGTTGCTCTTCCCTTCAATTTCGCTATTCTTAAGTGGGCTACTGGTACTCGCCATGTTCTTGACAATGCTCAAGCACCACAAGGAGTCAGCTTTTATAACATTTATGGGACATCATTTGACACCCCCTTTGATGTATGGTATGTGACCCCTCTCTTCTCTCTTGTTCAAATTATGATGATCTGTTTAACGAAACATCAGTGAAAAGTGGCCACATTATCTGTCTCAGTATGGGGGATAACAAGGAATTCTTGTGACCTTGTAATTTGTGGTACAGAAGCAACTGTTTCTGAGAGGAGGAAACTGATTGATAAGTAGCAATACTGAAGGAGCTCCACCCAATCACTACTTGAAGCCTGATGTTTTCAGTGACAATCAGATATAGATCACCTAACTGCTATTGTTCTTCATGTTGATTTCAATGTGTGTTATCCATGTAATTTTGAATTAGTGATTGCCTCGCATCACCCTGCAACTTGTCTTGAAAAGTCTCTCTAGTTCTGCTGTCTTATCTTTCTCATTGGAGAAGAAGATTGCAGAACAGATGAAAGTGCAAGACTTGATGAGATTATTTCACTTCCATATATCGTTAAAATTATCATGTTATTTCATTATTTTATAATGCGGAATCACATATTAACAACATATCCGAATCCATATCTAGCGTTTTTTCTCGAATAATTTATAATTTATTTCTCTCCCTTCATCCCGATTTCTCTTCCTTTATGATATTTTACAGAATTTGTGTGGAGTTAGTGTATAGTTTTTTGGATGCTGAATTATTTAAAAATATAATGCAAATGGGAAGTTAAGAAAACTTCCTTTATTCAAATTAGTAAAACCACCCAACATTATCTAGGAAAAAATCTCTTTTTTTATCCACAACAAATAATGGTCTAGTCTGTCATTTATAGGGTAAGAAGGGGATCTATTTATTAATTACATAAATGTTATCCTTTTTATCAAAGACTGAGCCTATTGAAGGAAATAAATTATCTAATAGAATATAATAAAATTATAAGGAAAAGTAACCTTTAATTATTTTAATAAATCACTAAATATATACCATGTAATGTGTGTCAATTCTAACAAAAGGGGCTGATTATATTGTGCCTATTTTCTGTTTGTGTTTTCTGTAGGATGAAGTGAGCTTTTCTGATTATCACGTGATATAAACAGCCTTACTTGTCTGTTCTTTCCTTTTCACGTTGTAATTCTTGCTTTTGTTTTTTTACCTTTTGATCTCCTACCTTAGATGTATCCCCAGCATTAGCTATAGAAATATTAGTATATTTAAGAATCCCTAAATTTATCTGGCTAACATCTCTCTCCGATGCGTGTTGATCTACCATTTTGGACTGTTTTGCAAAATTGTTGGCCTGACTTTCAGAAAATGTGCATTTTGGCGTGTTAATAAAATTTTACTTTGTTGCTTATTTAAATTTAATTGAGGATCGATATATTGTAGTTATACTTCCTGTAATTTTTGTGTTGAAAGTGAACTGTTAATAAAGGAGTAGTTGCTATGTTTTTCATCCTCAACCCTTTTCCATGGCTTTTATGTTTTAAAATCCATTAACCTGTATTCTCTTTAATACAGCTATGGTTCAGAAACTTCCCCAATTGTGGATTTGACTGAAGTATGCCATACAATGGTGTGTAATCCCAACTTCTCTGCTATTTCATTAAGCACGTGAGAGGTGTCGCAATATGTTTCTGTCCGAACTACCTGGATCTTCGCGTGCAGATTTCCAAGCCTTTCAGTTAAATTAAGCTTAAGAAGAAGGCTGTTGTGTCATGCTTATGGTCCTGAATTGAGTTTTGTTGCAAGCTACTATACATTCTATTGCATCCTATTTATGTTGGGCTGCCTTTCCGGCAAAAGTGAAATATTGTCGTAACGGTAGAGTTTTTATTGTATGATCTAATAGCTATGAGTTCGAATTGTGAAAACGACTTCTTAGAGAATTTCAGGAAATACCGTACATAATAGACCCAAAAAATTATTCTACTTTTTCCTAGATTCCACACATAGCGGGAGATTCCTGCATCGGGTTGCCGCTTATGCAGAAGCGGAGCCTTGCTTTGATGCACGATAGAGTTGTCGCAGCGTGACTTAATGGCTATAGATTCGAATTGTAGAAATTGTCTCTTACATAATGTAGGGTAAAACTGTATCCAAAAGTGGTCCGACCCTTCTCAAATCTACATATATTCGTGCATCAAGCTGCCTTGATTAATGCAATGATAAGGTAGTTGTACAATTTGATATGTGTTCGAGTTATAAAAATAATCTTTTATATAATGTATGATAAGACATTTTACAATATACCTAAAAGTGGTCCGACCCTTTCCTAAACCTCGAACTTAATTGGGACTTTGTGTACCACGTTGCCCTTCATATAAAAGAGAGCCTTAATGCAACAGTAAAATTGTTACTATGTGATCTGATATTTAGGGATTTGAGTTGTAAAAAGTCTTTTGCATAATGTAAGGTAAAACTGTTTGCAAGAGGCCTAAAAGGAATCCAACCCTTCCCTAGATTCCATACATAGTGGGAATCTCATACACCGGACTATCTGTCTTGTGGACTATGTTACATGTAAGCTTAGCTGACATTACTGGAATTTTGTCTCTGCTTGAACTGCTTCTGCTTCAATGCTTAGTTTAGTTCTTTTTTTTCCCTGTTAATTTCAGCCCAAGTATTCATTCGTTGATGGAGATGAAACAGTCCCCACTGAATCGGCAAAGGTGCTATTTCTGATCTTTCATTCAACGTCTATTAATTTTGTTAGATATATTTCTCCAACATTCAATGTCTATCAAACAGGCCCCAAAGTCTCCTAATAAATTTAGTCAGATCCCTTGTTTTGAATTCTTCAATTTCTGCATTAACCAGGCAGATGGATTTGATGCCGTGGAAAGGGTAGGAATCCCAGCCCGCCATCGAGAACTACTGCGTGACAGACGGGTGTTTGAGCTCATCCAAAGATGGCTCGGCATGAGCCCAAAAGTCTCAAAGCAATCAGGCACATCCAAAGTGCTGGCTGCATCAAGCTAGCTAGGCACATCTATGAAGTTGTCACTAGAGCTGCAGCTATGGTATAAACATGCATAATGGCACTAAAAAAAGGACAATCATATGCACAAATTTCATGCTATGCCCGAGATCTAGGGAACGGTCAAACTACCAGTAGACTTATTATACGTAATTTTACCTTACATTATATAAGAAATTTGTTTTACAACTCAAACCCCTCGTTATCGTGCCACATAGCACAGACTCATGTGCTGCATGAAAAGCTCCCCTTCGTGGCACGGTGAGCTGCGATGGGTGTGATTTGCCATTAGAGGGTGAACCTTGACTCCACCGAAGATTATTTCATCGGTTTATGAAGATTATGAGTTTAAACGATAAAAATTAGATAGTTTGTATCTTAAATTTTTCAGACTGTACGATGCAAGAGCATTGTCTGCGGACCCTTTTTTTTAGATGTGGTTTGTTATCTGTGCTACCAGCACTATTTGTTAAGTATATGTTTCTTGTTGTGATTTTAGCGACTTGTATTTTCATGGCTAATATGACAACTTGCCATTTATTATTTTAGTCATTGGGTTGGTGATTTGTTTGATTGAAGAGAATTGTCTATTATCAGTCTTGAGTCATGTTATTTATGAGCATATTTTGTGAATTTGGGGGCATGTATATCAAATAATAAAATTATTATTCTAAGAATAAATATATAATTAAATTATGATTTTAATTGCAAGGGGAATCTACAAAGTTTATGTTTCCATGCAATTTTAAAATTTTTTGTGATTATTGTTGCGTTTCGGATCGCAAGGTCACGTGCAACACAAGTGTTTGAAATTGTGAGATGTGAAGAATGAGATATTAAAACCTGATTTTACGTAGAAAGCTTCCTCTTAAATAAGGAAGAAAAATCACGAGGTTTTGGGCCTTTAGAAATGCTTCACTATGGATGGAAGTCTTACAAAGTACAAGTTTTGGGAATATTTTTCCTCATTTCTTTCCTTAATTTCTCTCCTTTTGAAAGGCTTTTCTCGTTTGAAAGCTCATGAATTCTTCCTCCTTGTTCGTTCTTCAGAGAAAGAGGAGGAAAAAAAGTCCTGAGGCAAGAGCCTCTACTGGGTATTTATAAGGGACATCGTGCCGTTGGGGAGATGACACGTGGCAGCTGGCGTGTGACCGAGAGGCTGTCCACTGTCCTATTGGTCATGCCAAGTGCATGAGGGAGCCGTCCACCTGGCTTGCTGTCCATATCAAGAATGATGGTGTGTACATGGAAACACGCTGCTGGCACCGCTGGCGTCGCTAGTAAAGCCTGAGCATGTCAGGCATGTATACTCTAGGTGTCAGCCTTAATTTGACTAAGCGTGCTCTGTGGAGGCGGAGTCTTGAAGTGGTTACAGGTTTTTTGAAAATCGACGAAATTGCTTGTATGGGATAGTCCTTGTCTGTGTAGTGTGCCTTGTCTTTTTGTGAGTTCGCAGACTCGTTGAAGAAAGCAGCTCTTGGATATTAACTGTCTTTCGGAGGATCTTTGGTCCTTCGTGGAGGGTCCTCGGATCTTTCCTTGACTTCTCGGACTAACCTGAGGCCTGATTGAACTTCTTAGGTTCTCGGGCTTCTCTTTCCGGTCCTCGTACCTAGATGTCGTCAGTTATTTGCGATGTCCTCGAGCTCCTTTTGGTCAAAGGGGCCTCTCGGACCTTTATCGTAGCTTTGGCTTTTAGGACACTAACCCGCGTTCTCGGGCTTGTTAGGCCAGTTTAACGTAAGGTGCTAGCTTGGGTTTTGGGCCTCTTGAGTCGTCCAGTCCTCTTGATTCATGGACACATTTCTGGGCTTTTCACTTGGGCTCTTCCTTTGGGTCGTATTTTATGAACCCTTATATTGTGACCCAACAATTATAAAAAAGTAAAATGTTTTTTAAATANCGATTATTTCGAGTAAATTAAGCTCCTTTTTTTGATCCATGAGGGGGGGGGGGGGGGAGGTTTTATTTTCTATCTGTATGGAAGATTTAGACAGGGTGAATAAACTAATCAAGCTTCTTATGATTGAGAGAGGGAGAGAGAGACCGTAAAGATGGCTGAATACATTGGAGTAATTAAGGCGCCTCAACCTTGAGCTTCGTTTTCCTCCTCGGACTAAACTCACGTAATGGGTTGGAGCTGTAGCAAGTAAAATACAAAATAGAGACTACGCTGATTAGGATTTTAGTTTATCCTTTCCATTTTAGTCTCTTAGTTGTTGTTTACCTGAGAATACTATAGCCTTCTTAGCTTCTATACTCGATATTATCATTGGACAGTGCCTCATAAGTTATATGTTTATATTTTTTTGGGGAATCGAGATGGTTTCTTAATGCTAATGGTAGGTCTGATGAGATGCAGGAGTAAGGAAAAAACCAGAGTAGCTGCCCCAATTCTTCGCCATAGATGCCAAAATCAAAGCGTAATCGACCGGGTAATTTCTGCATCCCCCCCCCCCCCCCTCAATATATTGCTCTTCTTTTCATTTTGAAACGCCTAATGGTCAAATATACATATATATGTCCAAAAACATCTGATGGGCTGAACAGTTCCTGAAGTATTAATTTGCATTTGGTTTCGTATAGTGGTGGATAAATTATTTGGTACAGATGGGTCTATTGTGTTGCTATTATGTCTGTGTATGTCAAACTTGAGATATATACAAAAGGGGAATATTTAAAAAAAAAGTTGAATATGGGTTGTGACTTATTTTTACGTGCAATTTCAGATACATCTTAAGGGAATGCAATTTCAGATAGTATTTTAAGAAATAAGTTGTCGTTCTTTAAGTAACATATTGAGTTCTCTTCCATTCTCATGATATTTGGTATATCTAAATATAAAATTGAAGAAACTATATATGAAATGCAAAAGAAAAAAATTGTGGATGACTAATGGTAGATTCTGGCCATAATTGGAAATGCAGTGACATTGTCGAAGACAAAGAAGAAGGGAAGGGAACATAAAGAGGTGATAGTCAGTGGAATAAGGGACGCAGTTGACAGTTACACTTCTGTATTTGTTTTTACTTATGAAAACATGAGAAACCTCAAGTTCAAAGAGTTTAGAGAGCAGCTTAAATCCACTAGCAGGTAGCTTCTGTGGATTTCTCTTTGTTGCAATAGATATTTCTGAAGATATTTTCCATTTCACTGCCAACAAATTTGGGGAGAAAAATGCATTTTGTTTCTTGTTGTTTTACTTTAGTATGACACCTTGTAACTGCTATCACTTCCTTCAATTTTTGTTTGAGTTTTCTATGTTGCAATACATTTGGTTCAATATTCATTAACAGGTAGCTTCCATGGATTTTTCTTTTCTACAATAAGTATTGCTGGAAATGTTTTTCCCCTTAAAAATGAGTTTAGCTTCATGTTGTTTACCTTGTAACTGCCACCACTGCCTTCAATTTTTATGTGAATAGAGTAGATAAGAGCACAGATTGTGAGCATTGTTTTGTAACTTGTTCAATGACATGACATTGGGGAGTTGGCGTGGGACAGCTTGTAAAACTCTACAAGAGAATTCAGTGGTTGAGGGTTAAAGAATTTGGTGGTTAGAAGTATTGCAATAAGGAGAATTCTAGGGAAGAGAGAGGAAAGTTTGGTGTTAATGGCTGAGCAATATTGTTGTATCCGACACTCATACCCGTCATCAAGTAAAAACAGCTCGTAATGAAGAATTTAATTGTTCCATGTTGGACTCAAACCTCATGTAGGTACCCCAGGCCTGATTACAAACTCTGCAGAGCTTGCCAGATAATTAATAATCCTTTCTAAACTTTTGAGCCATAAATCTTTACTGACAAATGAGATAGATAATGTTAGTGTAGTTCTGAGGAAAATCCATCTGAAAGGTGTCTAACTTCCAGGCTTAATCATTTTAACCTTGAGGAGGTTTTGATTGAGAATCCTGTACAATTTCAAAGGGGAGTTTCAGATTTATTGCAAAAATGAAAATTTTAGATCTTCATAAACTCTTGGTCTGTCTTTTGGGGACAGTTGAATGAAATGATGATGTTTTTCTAAGATATTGAAAAGGGGGGGGGGGGGAGGGAGGCACTGAAGGTGCAGAAGAGAGAGAATTTTGCAAAAAAGTGTAAAGCAGATAAATAAATAGGCTTCATTGGTGTGCAACAAAAGAAAAAGAAGGGAATGTGTTTATTCTTGCACTGTTCATTTCATGGTTGTAATGGTGATTGAGGATTTAGTTTTTTATATGAGTGACACGTCTTGGCGTCATCCTGGAGACAACAATAGAGGAATTTGAATTCTTTTTAGGTCATTAAATTAAAAATCCCATGAGTGCCTAATTGCACCAAGTTTCCATGCAGCCTAGATGAAAATAACTGCTAGACTTCACTGACCTATCCTTAGAGTTTCATCAGCTTGCCAGAAATTCCACCACTCACAAGTATAAAAAGGTCCTAGAAAGCTACTGGAATTGATTATAAAGATTTCTCCCATGGTCTAAATCACAAATTTTTGATGGATATTCTGAGTCTAGGTTAGACAAAAGGGGGATTCAATGACCTCACTTGACCTATTTATTTTAAACTGACATTGTTGTCATGCTCAATTACATTGATTTACACTACTTGTGATCCAGTAACACAAACCTGAAGCCTGGAAAGTAGTAATTTTGCTTATGTGAGACTGAATATGTTAAATTTGACAAGTCATTTGTCTCCCGCATTTTCAATTGGCCTGGACTTGTTTTGGGCAGTGAATCTTGTAAGAACAATTATGTACATTTTTATATTCAGGAAGTGTTCATGGGCATTGTGTTTTGTTCTGTGAAAATTCTATAGAAACGGCTAAGATCCAAAACTAGAGTGATACAAATGGCTTTGCTGCTGGGGAATTTAGGGTAGTCCGGTGGTAGGATATCCGCTTCCCCAGCCTTGGGCAATATTTATTTATGGATTTAGTACTGTTGTTATTATTGTTGTCATTCACATTGTAATTTGTCAGGATTTTAGTTTTTGCTAAATGAACTAATTTGCTTTTCTTTCATAGATCTGGAGTTGGAATAATTTCAGTTTGACAGTCCAATTAGTCGTTTCATTTTACTTTCCATATTTTTTCCTTTATTGAAGAGCTACTTACTTGGCTTGAAAATATGAACTGTACTCATATTATTCATATTAGTACATGAATGGGAGTTCAGGTTTTAGGTTAATGTATGGCTTTTTCTCACCAAGATTTTGAATTATTTTTGGTATTAAGCTCCCAGTCAGCCATTAGCAAGAAATGTCAGTTTGACATTGTTGCCATCAATTTTGCACTTAGCTTGTTACCTGGCAAGAATCCCCCCAAAAGTGATCTTTATAGGAGTATATTCCTGCTCTTTTTGTCATTTTATTTTAGTATCATTGTGGTGCCATGTGAATGAGTTTGTTATTTATGTTGATGGCTTCAGAAATCTTACCAATATATCTTTTGGTCTAGGGTTTTGTTTATTCCAAAATTCATTTTGGACCTGTTACAATGTAAGCAATAAATTATATATGTGTGTATGTATTAGGTCTTTACTTATTAAAAGATACATATTTTACTATTTCAGATTCTTCCTTGGATCAAACAAAGTCATGCAAGTTGCTTTAGGTCGCTCTATTGCTGATGAGATCAGGCCAAGAATCCACAAAGTTTCCAAAGTATACCTGCCATGTTCCTACATGCATCCTTTGTGTGTTTCTTCTTGTTTAATTTACAATCTTGTTTACACAGCCCCTATATCTATTTCCAGCTGCTACGTGGAAATTCTGGTCTTCTAGTCACAAATATGGCTAAAGATGAAGTCCGACAGTAAGTATTAGAAACTAATTTTGATCTTAAATCTACATGCAGCATTCACTCCCTTCTCCTTTGTGTGCATGTGAAAGATTATGAATCGGATCTTAAGAAGTGGTCCTGTGTTTTGCTAGACTCTGTTAAAAAAGTTGTCTTGTGGTTTACTAGACTCTATTTTCCGTGGGATTCAATTTCACGCATGCTTGCTCTTTGAATGGTTGTCTATCTGGTGGAAAAACCTAAGCAGCTGTTAGCATACAACATAAAGTTTCCATTGCCGCCTTCATGTTACACTTGTGCTCCCCAGGGAGAAGACACAAAAGACTCTTAAGGTTTTAAAATTGACTTCTGAAAACAATGTCATCTTTTTCTGTGAGGAGCCTTTGTGGATTTCTTTTTTTTGATCTCATCCCTTATATTTCACAACTTTTCTATGTTAATTTTCTCTGATGAAAGTATGACGTTGAGGTGGGTGTTTTATTGTTTAGTTAAAGATTTGGCTTTTCAGAGGTAAAATGAATGTAGTCTTCAACCGATGCTTAATTTGTTTATGGGAATTTTTGTTGTTTTAATTTGTTTAACTGAACTATTAGAGCTTCCGAGGCTTGCATAATTATTGGTTGTAGCTTGAGTTTTTTCTTTTTTCTGCCTCAAGGTTTTTTCTCTAAGTCTCTGAATTCCCCTGTTGCGTGACAACCTTTTTTTTTTTTCAGGTTGTTTGATGAATATGAAGATTATGATTTTGCTAGGACAGGAAGTATTGCAACTGAGACGGTCTGTTAATGGATCAGCTACATTTAAATGTGTTTGTTACCTCCTCCCCCATCCCCCATAAGAAGAAAGAAAGAAAAAAAAAAGGGTAGAGGGTTGCCGTGGGATGACATTCTGACTATATCACTTGTGTGACATTTAGCAGCACCACCATCTTTGGGGCTATTAAGTCAGCCTGGCCCTCACATTTAATACAAGTTAAGTGATTTAGGGGCAAGTGGAGAACACAAATGAAAATTGACTTAAGCATGAAGAAGAGTGTGGAAGAATGTTGGAGATTTATTACTTGACAGCTCTTGAGCTTTTAAGCTTGGTGATTACAAATGACCCCTCTATTCATAGTGGAGATCCTCCCATCCCCTTTAACCAATGGCTAATATTGATTCATATCGGCAACTATGATCACCTTCTAGAGTTTTCTTCTCGGTCGTCTAGAATATTATGCTATAATGACTTCTCTAGGCTACTCTACTAAGTTTCCCTATCTAGAATATTCTATTAGAATATCTAAATATTGACAAGCCTCCATATATCTCTATACTATTCCAAATTTCTTTAGTATAATCCACACTAACGTAGATATTCTACTAAGTACAAGAATTCATCTGTAGTGCTTGATAAATATGGGCTGTACAATAATGTCCATCGGCACTGGTGCAGATCAACCTCTGAGTTTATGCTTCTTTGCTGTCTATTGGTAATACTATCGCCACCTGAGTCGTTGATGCCTTGTAAAGCTTGAATCTTTTGATGGCGTCATAGAACTTCCATAAATCTTCCCCATGTTCAGAACTTGTCTCGCTGTAAGGCAATTCCTTATCACACTAAGTACTTGGCATAATCGGGAGCTTGCATCTCCTCACAGTGAGATCAACAATGATCTCCTCGATCTCCTTGTCGTACAGAGTCATGGTTGTGGTGGATGTTATTGCTGCAGCCTCTGCTTGGTTCCAGTGTAATCCATGATAGAGCTTGGTGGGTGGGTGTGGATATTTGGTGGCGACTCTACCTGATAACATACCTTCCCAACCTTCTTCAGTATAGGATATGGTCCTTCATAGCTTTGCGCTAACTCCCTATGTACCTGCACAAAGGTCTTAAACTAATGAGGTAATAACTTCATAACTAGGACATCAACTTAGAACTCTGAAGGTCTCCAATGCAAGTTAGAGTATTTCTTCTTCTTGGAAGTTCGGTCGAGTAGGCTCTAGCAATATGCATACCCCTTCGCAAATTTGCAGACAGGTTAGCACCTGTGTATCTTGTAGCCACTGTCATAAAGTAAAGGGGTTGGTTTCAAACACGATCTTGAATGGGTTGTAGGTTGTAGGAGAATTGTGTCTTGTCAAGCAATTTGGTCCAATCCTGCTGATTGGCACATATGGAGTGCCTCAAGTTCAGCTGTAGCAAGGTATTTGTAGCTGCTTCTGACAATCAGTCTACAGGTGGAAACTCATTGAAAAGTGTACATTGTACCCAATGATCTTGCGAAGCTCTCCTCTGAACATCGCTATGAAGTGGGGGTTGAGGTCACTAATAATACCCTTGATGATGGCCCTTGTACTTCACTACTTGCTTCAAGAAAAATCGAAAGGACATACTTGATATACCATCACCATTATAGAGCCATGCCCTCTCAATTTGGCGAGTGTTGAGATGAAGTCTATACTTGTAGTCTTTTATGGTTGCTCTGAGATCGAAAACAGCTTTATCATAGATCAAGTTATTGTTGTTGGACGTCAGGGACATAATTTTTTTCTTTATATTTTATCCCTTTGGTCATATTTACATATTTGAAGAGTTTTTTAATTTTACTAAATGGAATCAATAATTTAGTAATAAATAATAGCTTGTAAGTAGCAAAACATCAAACATCATGGGCCAATCCCATATTCATATGTGGATGGAATCATATTGACTTAAACAGAAAAACTTAAGAATTAAATATAATCATTAAGAATCTCGTTCCTGTGGCCAACCTAAGGCGTAGAAACCTGATTATTTCAGTTCTCAAGATAACCGTTTTTAGCTTCCTGAGTGTATTTCTAATACGTAATAAACTTAAGTCTTGCAATAAGCAACAAAATATGAATAAGAAAATGCTATTATACAATACAAGCTAGGCAATAATTATCATGATGAGTAAAGCAATGCCCTTATCATTACCAGGCAATGGCACCATGCATATATCGACGGGTCATTAGTCCTATGCTATTCCCATCCGGGGGGAGAAGATGGAGGAGCATATGCTCTTCGCTGTACAGCTCCTTAAAGAGGGGTGATGCACTTGGACACACCACACTGATAGAAGGATCTAAGTGTTTCCTGTAACAAGACACTTTTGAGGGCTAAATTGTTATTGTCTTATGTTATAAAGCTAATACTGGATATTGTAAACATGTCTAAAGCTTATGACTTTGTGTGGGGTTAATATCTCTTCCAATTTCATTCCTACACTGCTGTCATTTACCTCAGATCAGTATTTGAATGAAAGCCTATAATATGCAGGTGGAGCTTAAAGAAGGTCCTCTGGACCAGTTCACCCATGAGATGGAGCCATTTTTGCGGAAGCAAGGGATGCCTGTTAGGTTGAACAAAGGTCCACGCTTTTCTCCTTATCTCAACGTTTCATTTATTATTCTCTGAGCTTATAATGCTGATAAAAAAGTAAAAAAGAAAACTCCAAATTGGTTATTTTAAATTTTAATATGGTGGAATTTTTCTGTCGACAGGTGTGGTGGAGCTTGTTTCTGACTTTGTTGTTTGTGAAGAGGGGAAGCCACTGTCTCCTGAGTCAGCTCGCATACTGGTCTGTTATTTTATCTTGCATTTCTTAGGTGTTCGAATTTTTTTTTTTTTAAATCTTCTTTTTCATGGGCTGACAAATTGTGCATGCTTGATAGAATAATGTGCATCATGCCTTGTTCTTTGTGCTTCACAATCATAAGAAGTAGTTGCTGTCTGGAATAAAAAGAACTCATATAGAGCTCGGTATGTTGAGTTCCGGCATTGAAATCTGTTGCTTTCCTGTGATTGACTACCTTACTAGTGAATTTGGGGGATTAGAGGGTCGAAGGTAATATATATATCATTTAACTATGAGATGGGTATTTGAACACTACATTTTGTGGAGCATGTGAATGGTCTGAAACTGAAATTTGAGGAGAGAAAGAGCTGCTGAATAGATATAAGTAAACAGTGTTTAGGTTGGATAAATAGTGCAGTATTTAAGTGAATATTAAAATATGCTTCGCATTTAATTTTATTGGTCAAAAGAAGAATTTATCTATCCTTCATGTTTTCTGTCCATTGCTCTGCCACTACCTTTTGTCATTGCCACTGATCATGCCCTTTCATCTGCCTTCTGGCAGCGACTTTCAGTGCTCTATTCTGGCCAAATAGTTATGGGGACAAGCTAATCGGTCACATTGATTGTTTACTGCAGCGCCTGCTCGGCAACAAGATGGCTACCTTCAAATTATACCTGGTTTGCAGATGGAGTGTTGATGAATTTGAGTTGTATAAAGAAGCACCAGATGATTCAGATGTCGAATTGGATTAGGAGTGTTTGTTTGTCGTGTTGGTTTGCAGATGGAGTGCGTTGATGAATTTTGCCGGATAACCTCTTTCTGTCGCACTCGCTCTCATAAATTGGTTGTAGAAACACCCACACATGTAAAAGACAATGGTCTTATTTGGCTAAGGTAATGTTTTGCACATAGAACATTGTAGAATTTCATCCCAAATTTCTTTTGTTTGATTTAAGTTCATTGAGTTACCATTCGGGTGAGCAGTCGTCTGTTGATTTGAGGGTGATGTTTAATCAATTTTGTTTGTGTTTTGTTATGGTCATCTCAAACATTGGTATTTTATCCTATCAATAGTGGTGATATTAACTGAGCTGTGCTGACATTGTACGGAACCTTAGAGGTCTCGGCCTAGCACTGTATATTGCCCACTTATGCTGGCCCATGTGGCACTGCAAAAAAAAAAAATCATTTAATA
>JAODPA010122940.1:0-17844 GCA_025585075.1 Nepenthes mirabilis | reverse complement strand
CGCTAACACTCAATCACCCCCCCCCCACGACATGCATGCACAAATTTCTTTCATATCCTCGTATCTTTTGATTTCTTAAGAAATATTTCTGAATTGAATGTCGATCTTCTATATAGGGAGTGAATCTCGCAAATCTTCTGACCTCTTATTCATTATTTGTGATGTATATAATCCAAGTTAACAAGGACGGAGATCGGAGCTGCTCCAATTTGACTCGTAGTAGAAGATCGAGTGGCTCCTAATCCGTACAACTCTAATCCAGGTACGCATCATTGGCATTGTCTATCGAAACGACCAAAAAGTCTTTCCACTTCACAACAATGAAACAAACACGGTCAATACTTGTACTCCAACTAACACATCGGCTGAAGTTATCGCCTTCCATGGTAACAACCCCTCCTCAGGTAGCCATACCAATGGGCAACAGGCACCAATGTACAGGCGCTCGATCTTCGGCTACCACCCTCTTCAAGACCCTTTGCACTTGTCCAAAGGCACAACGTTGGGGGCTCCATCCTTCAACTTCACAATAGTCAAAGAAGATCAAAATCCCAAGTACGAGCTATTGCGCCAGCTAGAGGCATCATCGCCCATGGAAATGACCCGAGCCGGGTAGCCATGCAGACGGATGACCAACCCCAAGCGTGCAAGCACTCGCTGTCCAGTGCTCTGGTTCCGTTACCCCCAGACCATCTACACCCTCCTAAAAATGCAACGCTGGGGGCTTCGCCTTTCAGATTCCAGGTGATCGAAGAAAGTTAGCATCCTCAGAGGATTAGCCGACCTAATGACCTCAGGACCCAGGCTGTCCTGAGTGCCAAGGCCCAGTAGCAGCTAGGGAGCTAACTTAGCCACAAGATACAAAGTGAAAGCTCGAAATGGCAACACTTCTTATTAGTCCATTGCATAGCGGCAAACCCCGCAGAGGTTATCGTGATCCTCGCAATGGGGGCTTGACATACTCGACCCGCTACCTATCGCATTACAACAAGTATAGTTCGACCAAGTACCGTACCAGTCCGGGGGTACCCGAGGCTGTATTGGCCAACCACAAAACTCGAGCCACTGGCTATCGGACTACCTAGCATGGCAGCAAGACGCTACCAGGCTAGTCCATGGTGGAGGACCACATCCCACAGAGTATAGAGGTCGTAGGCCAAAGAGCCTTGAAACCCTCCGAAGCAATGCATGCCGGCTGTGCACCCAGGATAGTGAACTTGTCCCAAGGGCATAGCATGCCATCCACTGCAAAGCACCTACGATAATTCCACACCGAATCCAGGTATGTCTCACATGTATCATACTGTTTGCTTGAATCAGGCTGTTATTAGCAGAACACTCATTTTACCTGCTCATACGAATGCCTGCATATTATCTCATTGTATCAAACGATCTAATTGCTCCTAAGTCAGGAGAATTCACATTCACCTGTTACAAAACCTCGGCCTCGTACCGAGCAGTCAATGGACGGTCGAATTTGAACCTGATTCTAACAACCGAACGGCCCATAGAAGATCGAATTTGAACCTCGATTTTAACAACCAAGTGGCCCAGAGACAGTCAGATTTGAACCTTAGTCCTGCCACTAAACAACTCATTTGTAATCGAACACCTAGGCTTAGGGGCTTTGGGAGCATCCCATCATGTGGCCACTAAAACCTTGGGGGCTTCTATAACATACGTGCCACGACCTCCTTCCGATAGAGAAGAGCACCATCAGTCGGCGATGGTTGATGGACTAGGACCACACATACATAAGCTACGACATCCTTCGATAGGACTGAGCACCGACATGGTAATGTGCGGACGACGGCCTATAACTCTGCTAAGGCCCGACGGTTGTGGCCATGAAACCCAGTCGGCCCTTGCGAGGCTCACCCATCCCTGTGCCATGATGTCCTTCCATAGGACAAAGCATAAATGGACAAATACGTTTGAAAAGCCCAACAACAATAACCTCAAAGCTTAACCGGCAACCACATTTCCTCAGCACAACAACCTCCTCCAGGCAAGAGTGAGCACAACCGGTCAGATGTATTCGATTGAGTCTGATGACAGTAGCACTCGTGCTCAGCCAGCAAGTGAGTTCTCCCTGTGCCACGAACTCTTCCCGATAGGAGCGAGCACAGCCAGGGGTGGACGGCCAGGTCAACCCCTATGGTAATGACAATAACAGTGCTCGCTCGACTTTCCATCTCTCTCATCGCTCACTCCTAAAGTACATCCTCACAGCTTGACAATTCGAACTGGAGCCCGAGATTCCTCCTCATTTGGCCCCTAGATCTCGCTCAAGGCTAGGATAGCCAACAATCGAGGCAAGTGGCCAGTACAGGACCCTTCGATGCCTCAACGGCGATAATGGCAGCACTCAACCGTGAAGAAGAAAAGTATTGGACAAAAAAGTCTAGTATGAACAATAAAAACGGCTAATGGCTCTAACGGACACCATCTACAATATCAGAGTGATCCAGTTGACTCATCTGGATACGCATCTACAGACACCTAGTGGCTCCAAAATGTACAAGATGCTATTTGCGCCTATGACCTAGCCAGATGACTATCCTAAAGATAATGGTCCCCCAAAGAGCATGGCACAAGCCCTCCACCTTCTCTAACCAGGAAGCCTATCCAGTCAAAACAACAAAGAGCTCCAACATTCCTAGGGTCCGAAAAGCCAACAGAAAAGCTCGGAGTTGTCGAAGAGACTATACATCAGCAGAGGATGATCAAGGCCACTCCAACTAAGCGGAGCCTAGCCCTTATCTCTCCCTTCAATCAAGCGCACGTGTTTGGCAGGTTAGTGAGCCGCTGCTGGCTCATCATCCTCGAGTGATGCGATCCAATCTAGAGCCCGAACATTAGCCTCTGAGAGCTATCGAGATCTCGCCTCAAACTTGGACAGTACTTCGTCAATGTAGCTGGCCCGCTCCAAACTCTGAAGCACCTCGACAACAACAGCATTGACCCGTAGCTCCATTTCCTCGGAGTTACCGCACGCCCAAAGAATGCGAGAAGCGTTGCCCTCCAGTGAGTGTAGGTCCCCTTCTAGCAGGCAAGGTGCCCCCTGGCACACAATGTCCAAAAGGAGGCTAGCCGACAGTGCCCGGCTCTAGAAGATTCGAGGCTGATCTAACCGGCCATTCCCTGACAAAGCACTAAGGCTAATCGTCATGAGTCAGACAGAAGACTGAGTCGCTAGTCAACCAATCTGTCAAGTCATAAAAGAAGTCAAACAACAAATGGTACTCAACCCTGACAAACTCGAGGCAGGGTCAACCGGCCCGAGTCTCGACCAAGTACTGGGATGAGGGGACAAGCATCGCCCCTCCAGAAGACCAAGCCATCATCACACCACCCCGTCGGAATGTCAAAGATCAGAACAATAGAAGACTAGTGGAAACTGGGAGGTCATGCCAGTCGAAAATTTTCTCCGACTTCGTAGATCCACCCTTGGTGGCACGACTTCCTTTCACAGGAACAACTGCTACCCCACTCAAGTGATCAATCGAGCTTGGCGACGATAGTAGGTCATGCTTAGCCGGACAGCAAGTGATCCTTGCGCCACTACCTCCTCCTTATAGGAGCGAGTGCAGCCGAGCAGGCGCGTCCTTCCAAGCTCAGCAACCATAGTAACAAGGTGCCGGCAGGAAAGTCTAAATCGACGGACAACTTCCAGGCAAAGCCAAGTCTCCAACACTCTGTCCCTCCAGGCAGGCTTGCTCTCAAGATTAGCAAGACGCCACTCAGCCTCCAAGTACGCATCCTCGCAGTAAGGCGATCCAATTTGGGGCCCAAAGCTTTCCCTCTGTGAGCTATCAAATCTCACCCAATACTTAGACCACTCACAGTCGACGCTAGCAAACCGTTCCAACATCGAAGTCCGCCGGGGGGCTCATCGCCCATGATCTGTCCAGACGAGTCGCTCATGCTCAGGTGGACCGATGAAAACTGAACAAACCTAGCCTCCTCGACGACTCGCTAGTAGCCAAGGTAGATTTCAGATGCATCCCCAAATCATCAGCTTCAAGCATGGAAGAGCAATTCCCGCTAATCTCGGCTTGTGGTTGTGGGGGCTCTGTGCTAGCTCCGAACTCTAGCATCACTTAGCTGGTGGAGACAATTCGTGATGCAAGACATAGAGAGCCCCCCCCCCCCCATTTATAACCAGAAGAGAGAGTCCACCAGCATCAAATCAACGAGATCGTGCATACCGACCGACGCGACGACGTCCCATCATGACATGCCTAGAGTTGAACTTCAAACCTCTTGGTATGAGGGGCCAGTGATGGGTCCAACAACCATGGACCTAAAGGACTAAGCCCTATAGTAGGCCCACACTTTAGCACCAACCCAGCAAAAATTTTTCAAAGTGAAAGGTCCGCCATTACCCAAGCAAAAGGAGTACATTTGCGTATTGTACTATAAAGCCAAACACCCTCAAGCTTGAGAGAGGGGTTTCAGAGGGCAAGCTTAGAAGAGCAAGCTCCGAACAACTCGGCATCCCTAAAGAGGAGGCCAACTCTCTGTCCAGGAGCCAACCCCTTGTCCCAAAGCTAGGAGCCCCTGTGTGGGAGCCAGAAGGCCTCTGTTTAAAAGGATCGCCATCCATCCAAGAGGTTCGCTCTTCATCCAAGAGGCTAATCCTCCGTCCAAGACCCAACCCTCCGTCCTAGAGTTAGGAGCCCTTTGTCCCTAAACCAGGAGCCCTCCATCCCTAAGCTAGCCCTCTGTTCTGGAGCCAGGAGCCCTCTATTTGGGAGCTAGCTCTTCGTTTACGAAGATCACCATCCATCCAAGAAGTCCACTCTCCATCTAGGAGACCAACCCTTCATCCAAGAGGCAGCCCTCTGTCCCAGATTCAGGATCCATCCATCTAAGAGCCAGGAGCCCTCCGTCGTGGAGTCAGGAGCCCTCCATCCAGGAGTCAACCCTCCGTTCGAGAGCCAACTCTCCATCCAATAAAATCGCCATCCATCCACGAGTTCCGCTCTTCATCCAAGAAGCCAACCCTCCATCCAGGAGCCAGCCCTCTATCTCGGGGTCAAAAGCCCTCCATCCGAGAGCCAAGAGTCCTCCGTCCAGGAATCAACCCTCCATTACGAAACCAAGAACCCTCCGTCTAGGAGTCAGCCCTCCATCTAGAAGGATCGTCATCCATCCAGGAGATTCGCTCTTCATCCAGGAGCCAACCCTCCGTCCAAGAGGATCACTATCTATCCAGGAGGTTTGCTCTTCATCCAGAAGGCCAGCTCTCCATCTCGAAGTCAACCCTCCGTCCAAAAGGTACAACCCAAGGAGGCTAGCCCTCCGCCCAAGAGTCGCCGTTCGAGGAGTCCAACCCTCTGTCTAGGGAACTAGCCCTCCGCTCAGGTGGCCAGGAGGCTGACCCACTATTAGCGGAACTCAATTCTTCATCTCTAAGTCACCCCTCAATCGAGCGCACCATAAAACCACCCCTAAATTGGGCGCCCCTCAAACCCCAAAGCTGTACGCACCTCAAAGCCACCCCAAAGCCGGATGCACCACAAAGCTGCCCCTGAGCCAAGCACACTACAAAGCAGCCCCTAAGTCTAGTGCACCTCTAAGCTGCTCCTAGATTGAGTGCACGCTAACACTCAATGCCCCCGTGACATGTATCCACACATTTCTTTCATATCTTTGCATCTTTCAATGTCCTGAGAAATATTTCTGATTTGAGTATCGGAAGATAAATCAGAGAATAAATTTTACTAATCCTCTAAAATCTTGTTCGTTATTTATGGTACGCAAGATCTAGATTAATAGGAACGGAGATCAGATCCGCTCCAAATCGACCCATAATGAAAGATCGAGTATCTCCCTAATCCATACCACCCAAATCCAAATATGCATCAAGAATAATATTTTTTCTAAAAAAATTAAGAACATTTTAGAGATTTTTGCATTTCTACATTGGAAATAAACTACTGAAATTAATATACTACTAAAATTAATATGCTTTGTTGAGTACGGGCATATGGGCTTTTGGCCTTTTCATATAAGTACATGGCCCATACAACGAAGGAGGTTAAGTCCAATGTACTACTGATTTGGGCTCGGCATGTCCATCACTGAACTTTTTAGCTTACACGATAGCACTTCGTATAAAATCAATACGGCCCATTGTTAATTCATTTTTTAAAAATTAAAATGTTTTTCACATTTTTTTCCAGAGATTATTTTATATAAAATTTCTTTAATAAACCTAATGCAGTATCATTGACAAAAGACCCTACATTTTAGCTAGCAGAAAATCTATATGATATATAATAATGTTGTATCACTTTATAGTATTAATCAATTATCAACAATACAAAATCAGTATAAATTTTAAGTCCAGAAAAGTTCATTGCCTAAGCGATAACAGCGAAAACTGTTCTTCCATGGAAGACTCGATATGACAGGATGTACGACAAGAAGAAGGGATGAGAATGAGACCAAGGCCTCGCTGTTCCATTGGTGAAGGAGAGGACCGTCGAATGCTACGAAACTCCACCGCGTCCTGAAGAATGATGTTACCTTGCTTATCCAAGCAGTGGAAGTTTCCCAGGAAAAATCGGCCATCGTTGACGCCCACTAGCATTCGTCGAAACAGCAGCTTCCTCACTTGCTCTACGGCATTTATGTTGTCGGCATTTGAATAAGACCGAATTGAGCACCCCTCATCCCAGGCCGAGGTCCTTCCCGTTTCTGCCCCCGATTCCATCTATAGTTCGTGCTTGGCTGCAGGCGGAGAAACCAGCAATCTGGCGGTAAGAAAATACCGCAGGGGAATTCCTTTTTCTGCAGAGTAAATTATTTAAAAAAACAGAGCAGACGGGCAGTGAGGAATAAATTCCTGAATTCAGATCCTTAGACGGATATAACGTCTGCCCCTGTGAAGATATAAATCACTAACTTCCTCATCTTTGAAGGCGGCAACATATCCAAATGACAGAATTTTACATTTGAATAATAATACAATTATCATCGTGGATAGGGATTTAAATCATGGAATTAGCCTCTTCCATTATATAATATAAGACCTTATATGATAGAGATAAAATGGTCTGATCCTCCCTTGGACCTCACGCATAATTAAAGTTCTGTCTATTGGACTATTCTTTTCAAAAGGGAGCTTTGGCACAATTCAAACAGAGTTTTCCTTCTCTCTCTCTCTGCTGGGGAGAGAGGAAGGCCAACAAAGAATCCAAATACAAAACCCGCTGTCATACCAGGAAACCCAATGTTTGCTTTTGATGTATTAGATTATGTTTTCACATTATCACCAGAGCATTGCAAAAGCCTCTGAATGATCCTCCGCTTCAAGAAAGTCTTCCACAATGTAAATTCAATCCTCTAAAGCTAAACTTCAAATTCTAGGTCCCACTAACAGTAGTAACTTGGGATGAAGTGCTGGCTGACAGAATCAACATTAACAAAGATGCAGAATTCACAGGAAAAACTCCGACACTGCAAGGTGTGCATGCAAGCCTTAGTTCACATTAAATCTCAAGTAAATTACTCAACAAAAATTAACAGAAGCAAGCCATCTCAGACCATAAATCTTAGATAGCAAATAAATAGTATGAATCCCACTATCTGTGGGCTAATTTCTGCATCAAATGAATAGGTCACTAGAGTTGTATTTGAACCAACTGTTTCAAGACTTAATGTCCCTAGCCTTCTCTGTTTTCCTCGACCAGCATTCATGTGGCGCTCGAGCAGTGTGGATGTCTAGACAGCGGTGGCACAGTCTAGGGTCATGTTTGAGTGCTGAGCTGGATGTTCAATACCAAGCTTCCAATAGCCGAGCATCATAGTGTCAGGCTACCTATTACAGAGCTTCATAGTGCCGATGCTGCATTCTGTGGCTGAAGCAATGCTACCTCGGAGGACATGTGCATGACTAGCACTAGCCTGATGCTCAAGCAAAACTGTCTGCATAAAGAAAGTTCAAGCAGAACATTTCCCAAGAAGATGCGCTTGACTAGTGCGCAATTGAAGGTTGAGTGGAACTTTCCTAGAGTGAAAATCAAGTAGGAAGAGATCAAGACTTCGACGCTTGGCAAACACGTGACTGAGGCTCAAGCATTAGATGCTGACACATTAGAAGTAAAGCCCTCTGTCTCAAACAACTTCATTATCTAACTTCAAATGCCTCGCATTATTCTAAACCAGAATGCTCACACTCAATTGGTGCATGGCTAGCGCTTGGCCGGGATATAATTTTTCCTCACAACCCACAACTCTGAACCCATTTTGACAAGCCATATAACACCAGGCGCCCAAAGGGAGGGAGGGAGGGAGGGAGAGAAACGAGCAATCCTTGCGAGAGAAATCACCCCGCTTGACTTGAGATTTTCTTTTTCCTTTGACATAGAGTTCTTCAGGCCTCTGAAATTTTCTCAAACACACATACACACATTCCAAACCTGTTAGTCCCCAGGGTTTTGTTAGTGAGGAGTATGTCAGAGTTCTGGCACGGTTGAACAAGTTCATTCAGGAAGATCCTTTGGAAAGAAGCTAGAGGTTTTGGTTTTACTAAGGGAGCACCTATCTAAAAGATTCTTTGGATAGTCATAAGTCTAGGACTAGTGATGAGTCTGAGAGGGATGCCAACAAAGCATCCAAATACAAAACCCGCTATAATATCTGAATAACCAATGTTTGCTTTTGATTACATGATATTTTACTAATGTCATTAGAGCCCCCTGAACAACTTTGAATGATATTCCGCTTCAAGAAACAGTATTATAGTTTTTAAATGCAAGCCTTTAAAGCTAAACTTCTACTTCTAGATCCCACTAACAATAGTAACTTAACAGGATGAAGTGGCCATTTCCACAAAATCAACATCTCAAAAGATTTCAAACAAGATGCAAAATTAACTGAAAAACTCAACACATGCAAGCATTAGTTCACATTAATTTCAGATAAATTAGCATACAAAAATTAAAAGAGCAAGCAATGTCACACCATTAATCTTAGTGGCAACTAAAGAGCATGAATATCGTTACCCACTGTTCACATGTACGTGGTCTATTTTAGACATGTTTTGAGGGTAAGGAGGGGTTTGTACTCTAATTCTAGTGTCTAAGTGTAGGACCAAATGAGGCTAGATTGTTATGAGTGTAAAACTAACTAGAAAGAGAAGAGAATTGGGAGGATCTAATCTGAAGCCTCATATCAATTTTCATTGGCAATATTTGTATTGCTAATTTCAATAAGGGCAACGATATGGGCTGGTTGGGGTAGATTCAACACCTTGAGTAATAACATGTAGCAGATGTTACTTTGTATTTCCTTGTAATGTACCAATCCCTTTGTTCTCTTCCATGCCCATCTCATTTAGTGTAAATATTCACTTAATCAACTGGAATTGCCTGGGAGCTTTAATGGATCAGAAAAAGAGAAATAAGCTATTACCAAAGTAAAATTATACACGCACCCAAAAAAATAAATCCTTTCCCGTGGATGTATCATTGCCCAAAATGGTTCGGGAAGGAATTCATTGGTAATTGATAGGTAGGTTATGCAACGACAGAAGCAGTCTCTGGTTTGCACAAAATTATCCATTGCAGTCCACAACATGGTAAAAAGTGATGGTTTCAATATTATCAGGTTTAGCTACAGGTGTTTCTCTCCATGTACTATATTTCACTTTCATTTTATTGATGTAAGCAACTAAAAAGCCATAGAGAAGTTGTGGCTGATGTCTTTCTTCTTAGTCGGTATTACAACAGTGGAGTTCATATCAACTGCCTAGATTATGGCATTCCCCATCAAGTCTATGTCCCCTGTTTATGCAATATTTATAACAACTGACTTTCTTCACAGCAGACTATCACAGATGGCTGGACATTCGGACCATTTCTTCTGAAACTCTGGACTTCCAGGATATGACTCCAAATATTAGCAGTAATTATAAGGAGAAGAGTGAAGAGGCATAGAAGCAGGTTCAAGTTTGCCATAGATAAATTTCCTTTATGTGTTGCATATGGGAATCAAGTGGGATCAACTGATATGGGATTCCTGATGGTAAACAACCTTGCAAACTGTAGTCCTTTATACTAGCGGGTGCATAAAAATGTATGTGAGAAAATAAGGTGATATCATTATTTGGAACTCAAGTTACTAAGAAACATGCATACATGTTTCAGAAGATAATGACATGAAAAGTTGCTTACCAGATATTATCATCATTAACTGGGACTCTATTAATTAACAGAAACATACAGCATTCTACCATCTCAATTTTAAATACAACAATTAACAGTGGTTGAGAGGTGTTTGCTATGTGGAAAAACTGAAATTGGTTGAATTTTCATAATATCAACGGGCATTGGTTACTAAATTATGCCTCAAAATAACTGTTCTTTGAAATTCTTGCTAGAAAAAAGTGGATTTTCCATAATCCCTTTTTTGGCAATAATCCTATCTATTTATAAATTTACAATTCTATCAATAATGTGGATTTTCTTGCTATAAAATATGGATTTAATGTCTATACTCCATCAACCTGTAAGGATCAGCTTATGGAGGATTATCTCCTTAATCGAAATTAGTAAGAGAAAAGAAAATGGTAAGAGGGAAGAAATTGAGAAAAACTGAAAAAAAAAAAAACAAGAGTTCCCAATTTGAGAAGGAAAAGGATCTCAAAATTTCCTAATTTATACTGCTTACTGAGAAAATATTCCTAACAATTCTAATTTTTTGAAAGCAGTAGTTACAGCAAGACGGAAAACAAATGAAACAGAACAACCAATTTCACTTGACCTCCATCATGTGCCTCACACATGACCTTGCTGGCTGTTGATTTAATCCCATGTGCTTCTCACATGATCTTGAACCTCTCCAAAAGCTACTCATCTCAATCCCCCACTCTAGTATCGAACGGTGACAATCCCACCACCTGTGCAACTGTGATGCCTCTTCCTAGGCTCACCATTCTTCCTTTCTGCACTCCTGCAGCCTCATTCTGGAAGTTTTGTGCCACCTGTGAGGTCATGATTTCTTTTCCTAAGCCTAGTAGCTTTCTTCAAGTGCCTCTACTGCCTTATTCTAGAACTTCATGATGGCTCCAACCATCCTTCATCCGATGGTGGATAGAGGGACGCATGTATGGCTGTAATGAAAGAAATATGAACCTTACGCTAGGTCCATCTTGTTGGATTATGGGTCACTCTCGTGTAAGTTCCATATCCATTTGATGTAACGTTCAGTGGCACACGCAAGGACACACGTGTATTGAACTGATCTAGGAAAGTTGTAGAATGGCGCATAATAGGCGCCTATTGTACGCATGTGCACTGATTCCAGAATGGGACCGCCTAAGGAGCACACGAAGGTCATGAGCGAGATTTTCAGATTACTCAGCGGCTGATGTGCGCCTGAGGGGCGCTCATGCGCTGATTACAGTTAGCTCGCACGCAACGCGCGCCTGAGGGGCGCTCATGCGCTGATTACAGTTAGCTCGCACGCAACGCGCGCCTAAAGAGTGCTCAAGCTCCGTTCCTGATAAAAATGTGCCTCACATGATTTTAGGATTACCAACTTTTGCAATTCTAAGACTTTGAGCGCCGACACTGTAAGAAAATAAGAAAAAGAGATAGAAAATGGAGAAAAGAAAGATTCGAGTATCCACTTAAATTTCGAATCGTGTTTCATTCTTTACCGATCTTGGGTATGTTATTTTTGAGGTTGGGAAGGATATTTTACCGATCTTATTTCTTCTCTTTTGTCTTATACTCACTATTACTCGGGCTCGTTTATTACAAAGTGTTGTGGCCTTATATTTATTAGGATTTTTATAAACGAACACATTGCATAGTGGACAACGTATAGACCCCTGGTTTTTCCCCTCATTTAGAAAAGGGATTTTGCACGTAAAATCTTGTGTGCTCTATTATTTATAGTTATCATTGGCTTGTTGTACATTATTGTTATTTCCCTACGGTTCAAACAAGCGGTCCGGTTCCCAACACATCTTTCTCTGATTAAGCTTCTTCATTTTGCTCTCAGACACTTCTTCCCTCAACTATGTCTTCTCCGTTTTCCCATCCTATAGTTTCCTCTTCTTTGTGACATTTTTATTTTATTATTGTCAAATTCTTTATAGCTACTTACAAAGCCCTCCACTTTAAAGTACCTTGCCCTCAAGGTGTAGATACTTTATGTTAAGAGAATGAAGCAGTTCCCAAGTATTATTTTCTTCAGATGTTCTAATATATTTTACAAGCACTCTCAATCCTTCTCTTTCCAAACTCCTAGAATCTTCTCCCACCACCTTTTCTAGCTCTGCTAGGAGCTCACCATTGGTGTCTACTGGTGGTAGGGAGGACATCACTTCAGATTTTGATTCTATTTGTTTCTTCAAGACAAACACATGAAATATGGGATGAATCCTTGCTGGGGGAGAAATGGCCAACCAGTAAGCCACACTTCGTATTTTCTCAATTACTTCATATGGACCAAAGTATCTGGGTGCCAATTTTAAATTTTTTAAAAAATAAACTAATTTTTACACGGTATGGTTACAGGCAAAAATGGACAAAGTCGCCAACTTGGAACTCTCTCTCTTTTCTGTGCTTGTTGTACTAAGTCTTCATATAGGCTTGGGCATTTATTAAATTTTCCTTGAGTAGGGACATGATCTGATCCCTCTATTGGAGTTCTTCCATCACTTTATTAAAGGTAGTCTCCTTAACAAATCTGGCCATTTTGGGCGGATAAACTCCATAGAGGGTCTCAAAGGGGGGCATCCCTATAGAGAAATGTTGACATGTGTTATACCACTACTTGGCCATTGCAAGATATTTGGACTAAGTTTTGAGCTCATCTCCCATGTAACGTCTTAAATATTACTCTAGACATTTATTCACAATCTCAATTTGTCCATCTGATTAAGAATGATACATCGAATTATATTGTATTGTAGCCTAGTCCCCTACAGCTTAAATAACTCCTTCAAAAATGAGCTAATAAATAGGGCATCCCTATCACTGACTATGGATCTAGGGAGTTTGTGTAACTTAACCACATGATCGATAAATATTTGAGCAACATTAGTTGCGATGTAAGGGTGAGTGAGAGGTATAACATAAGCACACTTAGTCAAACAATCTACCACCACCAGTATGAAATCATAATGTTGAGAGGAGGAGAGAACCTACACAAAATCCATAAAAATGTCCAACCAAAGAATCTCAAGTATAGGTAAGGGTTAGAGTAGTCCATAGGATTTTTGAGGGTCAATTTTTGTGGTTTGATAGATAGTACACTTTCAAATACATTGTTTAATGTCCCCCTACATTCCCTTCCACCAAAATTCAGCGTTAGCCTGGCTTAAAGTTTTATATTAACCTGAATGTTCGCCAGTAGGGCTGGCATGGATCTAATACATCACATATTACCTAATTCCCAGGTCCCTGCCAATGAAAGTCTTCCCCTTTTTAAAGAGTATCCCATTTCTCATTTCCCAACCCTCACCACTAGGCTGGCCGCATTAGATTTGTCGTAAAATAGCCAGAACCTACAAATCAGTTTGATAAGATCCCTTCAGTTCCCCTATCTAGGCCGATTTGGATACGACAGCATCATGAGAATCGGATTCTCCTCCTTGCGAGATAGTACGTCAACCACGTGATTTTCACGACCCTATTTATACTCAAAGACGAAATCATAACTCAATAATTTGATAATCTATTTTTGTTGAGTCCCTAACTTTTGTTTCAAAAGGAATCCAAGGCTCTATTGATCAATTTTAATCATGAAAGCTTAAACCAACAAGTTTGGTCACCACTTCTTAACTTTCGTAACCAAGGCTAATAGCTCTTTTTTGTATGCTGAAAAATGGACAGTCCTCCCCTTTTGAGCCTGACTGAAGTAGGCAATCGGCCTCTATCCCTGCATCAACACCAGGTCAATGCCCAATCCCAAGGCATCAAACTTGAGTATAAATTTCTTTATGAAATTTGGTAGAGCCAGCATAGGGGTTCAAATAATGCATGTTTTAACCATTGGAAGCCTCCTCAGACTAGATGAAATCATTCCTTTTTAATAGAGCTGTGAGGGGAGCGGCTATCGTTCATTATCGCAAATAATTTTTTGATAATATCCGGTGAGTCCCTAAAACCTTCTTAACGACTTAATGGTTTCAAGAGACTTCCACTTGAGCATGGCTAATATTATTGAGGGACTGGCCTTTACCCCTTCTTTAGATATGATGTGCCCCAAGTAATCTATTTCCTTACAAAAGAACATGCACTTGCTCAGCTTTTCGTAAAGACAGTGGTTCTCTAAAATCTATAACGCCTTCTAAAGATGTTTTTCATAAGCTTCCTCGGTGGGGTTGAAAATTAGAATGTCATTGAAAAACACAAGTATAAACTTGTGAAGAAAGGGTATCAATCCCTAGAACATGGCTCGGGCATTGGTCAACCGAAAAGCATAACCAAAAATTCATAGTACCTTTCATGCATTCTAAAAGCAGTCTTTGGAATGTCCAAGTCGTTCAAACTAATTTGATGGTATCTCGATCTCAAGGCCAATTTGGAAAAAAATAGTGGCCCTATGTAACTCGTACAGGAGTTCGTCAATTACCGAAATCAAGTACTTATCTTTGATCGTAGCGTTGTTTAAGGCCGATAATCAATGCACATCCTCCAACTCCCATCCGTCTTTCATACCAAAAGAACCAAAGATGAATAATGACTTGGCTGGGTCAGATCAATCCAGTTTCCAACAACTCTCATGCCACCGTCTTAATTTCAGTTTTCTGCTAGTATGGATAACGATAGGGCCTTGTAGTTATAGGCTCTGAGTCATCCTTGAGCACTATCCGATGCTCATGCCCCCTAATAAGAGGCAATTCACCAGACTCCTTAAAAACTTGTCTAAAAGGACAAAATAATTTTTTTTGCCTTTTCTAAACAGGTTGCCAGCTCCAAGGTTGGAGAACTGCCTAGGAGTTTCAACACTATCCATTGTTTTCACTGGCTGGAATTCGCGGTCACGTACTCTGTCATGCACAGTGTCAACCACCATTCTCAGCCCTTGCAAGTTTACCTGCTAGCCCTTGCTCTAGATTTCCATTTGAAAAATTTGGAAGTTCTAGGTAATCAAGCCTAAAGTTGACAGCCCCTACACTCCCAAAACATCATCATGACCTTCGAAGACTAAAATCAGAATGTTAGACTTGAATTGATTATTCAACATTTCTAGAGTTATCTAGAGGCAAGATCCCTCTCCCTGCATGATCTCACCATTTGCTATCTGTACTCGAATCTGGGTTGGGGCAAATCTCTTCCATTTAGCCCTCTCAACTAGGCTTGCATCCAAGTTAATCAAGATTACCCCCGAGACCCCATTAATCTTTCTGAAACTATAGTCTTGACATGGGGTCCTGACATAGCATGGAAGAAAATCTCGGCCAGCCAGTCTTCCACACCAAGAGCTTCTTGAGGGATTGAATTTTTGGATTCTTGCTCGAAACTAAGTTCCTCTGGCTCCACCACCCTAACCATGAAGAGTCGTTGGTTGGAGCATTTGTGCCTCATATTCCATTTTTCATTACACATGTAGCACAGACCCTTGTCTCTTCTTTCTTTCATTTGTGCGAGCATGAACCGAAGAATGATTGTCTCTGGTATGGTAGTGGCTCGACTTGAGCCAATTGACCTGGATGGGAAATGATGATGCAATAATCCTCCAAAAGAACTGTTCTGACTCCTATAAGCCTTTTCCAACTCAATACAAACTCCTCTAGTATGTGTGCCATGTCGAAGGCTTTGTGTAGGGTTCTAGGGTTGAAGAGTCTCACCAAATAGCAGATTTCATCTTTCAATCCTTCTAAAAAACAGCTCAACTTGGTTGGAGCTGAAACGTCCACCAACCAATTAGTAATCAACTCAAACTGTATCTTGTATTCCACCACATTGCTGGCCAGTCTAAGCTTCTGCAACAACTCCATAGAATTGTCGTATCCTAAGAAACCGAACCTTACAAGCAATGGCTTGGACAAAGTTTCCCAGTCAACAAATTCCCTAGCTTCCTTTGCGCCCTAGAACCAAATCAATGCCTCCCCTTCCATGTAAAAGGAGGATAGCAATAACTTCTAATTTTTAGGAATCTAGTGGAGCCGAAAGAATTGGTTTGCCTTATAGATCCACCTATGGAGGTTTTCTCCCTCAAATCGTGAAAAATCAATTTAAACATTCCAATGGACATTAATTCCCAGCGGCTCCTCTCACTTCCCTCGATGGGGAGAGTTTGGAGCTAGGGTTAGAGTTGCGGAAGGAGTTACCAGCAGCCTTTGCAAGAAATTGAATAGATGTTGCATTTGTTTCATTAATCCAGTGATACTTTGCTCGAGATGCTCCATACACTGGTTATTGCTTTGCTCAAAATTGTCGAGCAGTTGATTTCCAATTGCTATTGCCTCATTTAATTGGTTCACACAGGTGCCCTCTGCCATTCATTGTCTTTGATACCAATTTGTAAGGATCAGCTTATGGAAGATCATCTCCTTAACAGAAATTAGTAAGAGAAAAGAGAATGGTAAGAGGGAAGAAATTGACAAAAACTGGAAAGAGAGACAAGAGTTCCCAATTTGAGATGGGAAAAGGTCTCCAAAAGGAATTCGAGTTCGCTGGTAATTTTCCTCCCCTCAACTCTCAACTCATTTCCTAATTTATACTACTTATTGAGAATATATTCCTAACAATTCTAATTTTCAAATAACAGGTAGTATCAATAAGAAGGAAAACGGATGAAGCAGATGAATCAATTTCAGTTGCCCTTCGTCATATGCCTCACACGTGACCCTACTGGCTATTGATTTAATCCCATGTGTTTCTCACGAGTTCTTAAACCTCTCTGAAAGCTGCCCTCCTCAATCCCCCACTATTGGACGGTGATAATCCCGCCACCTGTGTGACTATAATTGCCTCCTCCTGAGCTCACCAGCCTTCTTTCCTGCGCTCCTACTGCTTCATTCTGGAAGATTTGTGCCACCCATGCGGCCATGATAGCACAATGCCTTTCTTCTCGTGCCTCTGCCGCTTTATTCTAGAACTTCATGTTGGCTCCTGCCATCTACATCCCACGGTAGATATAGAGACGCGTGTATGGCTATGATTGAAAGAAATCTGAGCCTTACGCTACAACATCCATCTTCCTGTGACTGACCTTTGTCTTGCTCTCATAAGCTTCTTCCTCAGCAGCGTTTTCTCCTTCCTTCCATCCTAGGGTTTCCTCATATCTGTGAATTTTTTATTCTATTATTATCAAATTCTCTGTGACCGCTTATATAACCATCATTGGCCGTGCTTAAAAGAAAACTACGCCAAAGCCATTAATGGGGTCTAAATCAGCGAAACAGGGCACAGCAAATCCGGATTTTCACTCCCGTCAAAATCAAACCCTAACAGCTGCAGTTTAAAGCTAAGGGAAAACAATATTTGGAGTTGAAGATTAAATAAATTAAACGAAATCTTAAAGAAGTTAAATGAACCTTACTTGACTTGGCAGTCTACTGGTGGATCCTCTCTTTCCTCTACAACAGAACCGGTTGGGATTGATTTTAGGTCGACTGAAATTGGAACCCCGCTAGCATTAGCCGGACGAGGTGCAGCAGCAGCTACTGCCTAATCGCCTATTCCGCTCAACGCAATATGCGTAATTTGGTGGAAATTTCGGATCGTTGTGACAGTCGACTAACGAAGCTGCCAAGCATCCTTTGATGGTGGATCGGATGCAGAAGTGACAAGATTCGGGCTCGGGCTGAACTCAGTCAGGCTTAGGAAAAAACCATTATTATTTTATAAGTGGGGATTTATTCAATTA
>JAODPA010122929.1:0-17841 GCA_025585075.1 Nepenthes mirabilis | reverse complement strand
ATATAATTTTTAAAATTTAAAATCTCAAATAAAATTTAATAAATCATGCTAAACTTTAAAATTTGAAGTATGATAAACCAAATACACAGGACTCAACAAATTAAAAATTCACACAAGATTTTATCGAATAACCAAATATTGATACTAATTTTATTGGTAAATCTGTGTACTGTTGGTAAATCAGTAAACAAGAAAAAATATACTTGTTGCATCCCGGGTCCGCGGTTGTCGTACGGATTAGAGAGCCTTTGGATTCCTAGACATGCGGTTGCGTCGGGTGAAGGGTCCGGTCACCGTCTCTATGAACCTGGACCTGCACAACACAAACAAACAAATAAGAGGTCAGGGGTCCGACATGATTTCTCCCACCGAAACCACTCCAATGCTCAAGTCAGCAGATTCCCGCAATAAACGGAAATGGCGCACGCTGAAGGGCGGTGCGCGGATGAATGCTGTAAAAGCGTAACGGGTGCGTGAATGGTGATGTGGAGAATACAGTCAGCAGGTGGTGGGAGGCCTAGCTCCTTTGGTGCACCGCAACGGGTGGCTAACTTTCCCTGAGTCTAAGTAGACGTCGGGGGAGTGAAAAGAGCTAGCTATTGCCAATGAAAGTGAGGTGATCCACAGTTCCAACTCTTGTTCCCTCGAATTTTCGTCACAGACTGCAGCTGTGTATTTAGGTTAGAGAACGAGGGATTTGGAGTTCAAAAAGTCCAAAAGTCAAGAAGTCCAGAAGTCCCTTTCTCTGTGGGGTATGGGGGCTTTTATAGGCCCCCTCTCGTTGGACTCTGAGCGTCCAGGTGCCCGTTGAGAGGGCTCCTTCGCCGCTGGTCGCTGTCGTAGACCGCCGGTCATGTCGGTTGTCCTCTTACCATGGCTGGCACGCTTCTGAGCGTTGGCGGTCACGCCTGATTTTTTCCTGAGCGGGGATTGGTTAGTTGCCTGCAGGTGGTTGCGTGAGCAGCTGGCGCCGCGCCAGCTGCTCTCCCATTGGCTACCCCCATGCCTTCCTGTTGTCAGCGCATTGAATGCGTTGCAGAATCCCGTTGCCTTCTGCCAGCGTGGCTATTCCATGCATTCCGGTTACTGGGCTGGGCCTACTAGCCTGCGCGGGCTTCTGAACCTTTCGTGGGTTGCAAAATCCTTCATGGGCTTTGAAGTTCTTCATGGGCCAAGACATGGGACCCAACAATACTGATAATAAATCTGTTGATTATATGAAATGGTTAATCTGTATATAGTAAAAATTATTAGTAAATTATTTGTAATGGATTGATTGTGAATACAAAAAATTTGCTTACACATTCATATTTAATGGACGATTGGCCTCCTTCTGTTAATATGACATTTCAAAATATAGATGATATTTAAAATTTTTAAAAAAAATACGGCTAGAAATTGGGTTTCTCTGCGAAAAAAAACAGTTGTAAAACAAATCTAAAGAAGATAATGTAAAGATATTTCTAATATTTTCTTATTCTTATGAAGGTAAATGTAAAATTGACAAAAGAAGGAAGGTTATACAACTGCGTTGGAAAACAAGATGTGGGTGCCCCGTTATGATGGAATGCATATTAATAAGGGAAAGTATGACTGTTGTTGTAAAAAATTTTGTGGGAGAGTATAACTATAAACTAGAGCATTCTAAAACATGGCATATGTTGAGGTCCTAACGGGAGGTTTCAAATGTGTGAGGTCATACTATTAAGATGGCCCAAGACGTTGGTTTGAGACCTTAAGATACCCATGAGTTAATGGTGATGGAAGCCGGTGGTAGGAAAAATGTGGGATATATGCTGGAAGATTAAAAATTATACCTTTAAGTTAGGAGGCAGCGAAATATGCACTGTGATGAGGTAGAGGCCATATTAACATACTTTCACAATCAAGAAATGAAAAATAGATAATTTTTCAATGCCATTCAGCTTAATACAGATGACCTGATCACTAATATCTTTTGGGTGATACGAAGATGGTTGTTGATTATGTCACCTTTGGAGATGTGACATTTGACACAATATATATAACAAACAAAGGTATGAGGCATTTTGGTATTTTCACGGGGTTTAGCCATTATCAACAAATAGTTATATTTGGTGCAGTTTTGTTGTATGATGAGATAGAGGAATTCTTTATATGGTTGTTTGAGACATTTTTGAAATGTCATGGTGAGTTGGCACCAATTACTATTTTTACTGATTAGGATATTACAATGGACAAAACAATTAGTTTGGTAATGCATCGTATTTTTCATGACTTGTACACATGACATGTTTTACAAAATGCCACCAAGTATTTCGCTTCCCATTCGAAACTAATTTATAATTTTACTAGATATATGTATGAAATTGATTATCCTGTAGATTTTGAAGTTGCATAGGCTACAATGGTCTTCGACGAAGAGGTTTATCATGCACGCTTATAAATAGAAGGTATGTACAGTATACGTTTTAAGTGGGCCTCATGTTATATGAAAAATATTTTTACTTTGGACATACAAAGCACACACTATCAAAAAGTTTAAACAGTGACCTGAAATCCCATTTAAAATGTAATTTAAATATGAAGGATTTTTTCTTCATTTTGATAGAGTGGTTAATAGGAAGAGGTATAAAAAATTGATGGCCTTTTTTTTATGTAAACAGAAATTTTCATATTTTATTATGAGCCATTGTCTTTTTATGATTTATACTTCAAAAGGTTTATACCTTAATCATATTTAAGATGGTTTAGAAAGAACTGCTTAAAGTACCAAGTTGGCGTATTATTTTTTGTACCGATTTCATTCATATCATGATTTATTACACAGATCTGATGAATGAGGTTACAGTTATATTTGATGAATCAAGTAAAAAGTTGATTGTAGTTGTTTTGTGTCTATCGTAGGGACAATAATTACATATTCTGTTATATAAACCTGCACATACCAAAGGATATATAGCTATGTGTATTGATACTTTAAATGATACTACTTAAACTCTTGCAAGTTTCAGAATTTATGAAAATCCAAACTATAAGCATGGCAGTTGATGAGAAAACTGGGGATTAAACGTAGTACTAGCTCATAAATGAAAAAGGGTCTAAATCCACTTAGGATTGCATCGATGAAGATGCCTGATAACCACCACCACAATTAAATAACCAGAAAGGACTTGAAATCTAAAAGAAGTTGCAGTTGGCCCGATGAAATTCAAGGAATGGGTCAAGTTTTTAAAATTAAAGAACTCTCACCCATTTCAGTTAGTTCTTCCATCATTGTATTGATATTAGGCCTTTGATTAGGGCCTTCATGAGTGCAAATCAAAGCAATCTGACCAAGCTTAGCAGCCTTTGATTCTGAGAACTCACCCATTTCAGAACACGATGTCATCCGCTGGGAGTTTGTGAAGGCCTGAACCTGAGAGAAGTGCATTGAGCTACCTATTGATTAACACCTTCTCGGCCGATATATTTTGGTAAAGTAAAGTAGGTTTGTTTCCTTGTGAGTGTAAATAGCAGATACGTGGTCACAAGAAGCAGATAAATATCACTATGTTTTAGCTAGTATTTCTTTCCTATCATTGCTGCTACTCTTCATGTTTATTTCTTATACATATGTTGTTTAAGCTTAGGACTTTTATAAAAGCATGTAAGATGGAGGCCATGTATATGGTAAAACTGGTAATGCTGAAAATCAAGTATGTGGTAAAGCTGGTAATTCTGTGGGTGGATGGTGGGATATGGTGTATAGGAATCAGGTATAAATTGAAACTAATTTTGGTATTAAATTAAAACCAGGTATGCAACTTCCAGAATATTGTGAGGAACTTCCAAGATGTAGAATTGTGGGTGAGGCGGTGGGATATGGGCTCGAGATTGAGAAGATCACCCGTTGATAGGAGGGCTCCTCCAAGCGATTGAGAAGTTCGGTGGCCCGTTGATCGCTCGTGATTGAGAAGTATGTTGCCTTCTTGGTATCGGAGGACTCCTCTATATCTACTGGAAGCATCTCATGATAGTGGTGAAGTTGAGGCCCATTCTACATCTGCCATAAGCGGTAGAGGCAACGGTGGCGGGTATAAAGATTACATAAAGCTAGCTCAAAGGTTCATAAAGCAACAGTGATAAAAGGAAACATTGCCTTCGCTTATCTCTTTTTGCTTAATTTTTAGTTCCCAGATATACGTTTTCGTTAATCTTCTGGAATATCAAGGATGAATTGATATTTTAATAGGATTGATTTGTACGTACAACTTTATTTGCTTCTGCTTGATATTTTGCTTGGCTTTTTTCAATGAGTTTCCAATCTCTGAATTGTTCTGCTTGTTTTGGGGGAAAAGAAATTTGTGATTGGCCATTTTACAGGGGATTAAGACCACTATTTCACGGTACGATTGTGTTGGCAATCTAAAGAAATTATAATTATATTTTGGTAGGTAAGTCTTGTTGAGTTTGGTCACTCCCTTGTGGGAAATTCAATAAATAGATTTGTCATCGGAATATTGCACAGGATTTGTGCGAACTTTGAAGTGTTGAAAACTAGTTGCAGCAAATGACCAGAATGACTGTTTGTTGGGATAGGCAAATCTTGGAGTAAAATTTTCGGTATGAAAATTTCAGAATGAAAAAGGCTGAAATGAAAAAGATCGGTATGGAATTTACCAGTATGAAATATGCCGGTATAGAATTTATTGGTATTGAATTTATCGGTATGGAATTGTGGATATGGATTTGCTAGTATGGAATTTATTGGAATGGATTTACCGGTATGGATTTGCCGATGTAGATTGCCGGTACGATTTTTTTAGAATAAAATTTTGATTTTTTCAGAATGGAATTCCGAAGTAGAAATCCATAGTGAATTTTCAGAGTGAAAATCTGGAGTGATTTTGCAGGAGTGATGCCAAAGGCGAGAGCTGTGCACAGTTGAATTTTTAGATAAATGACCTGGCAAAGCAGGTAGCTGATTTGTAGAGCAGTTGGCTTTCTAAAATTTGTATGTTTTGTAGAGTAAGTAGCTGACCTGCAGGGTATGCATCATCTGGGTAGAGTAAGTTAACCTACAGAGTATCCACTGTCTGAAAAAGCGTGGGAATTGGTAAAATGACAGAAAAAGACAAAGTTGATGTGATAAATCATCACAAGATCAGGCCAGGTGAGCAGGTGAGATTTGAAGTCAGGGTTTTATTAAGAGTGCGCTACGCACTTCAGACAACAAGAAGAGGGCGGCAGGATAGCAACGGCGAAACACTGAAGGAGAGTAAAACGGTGCAAAGTGTGGAAGGAAGCTCTCGTTGTTTACTATTTGCCGCCACACTTGTAAAATCAGTTAGTAGAGTGCACCATCATTGAGAGGAATGAGAGAAGAAAAATAGAGAGATAAGAGGGTAGGAGATTTTTCTAACTCTAGAGATTATTTTTCTTATTTTATCTCGAGTATATTGCGAATATTCTATCTCGGGGGTTTTCATAACTGATTTTACATAGTGAAAGCTTATTCAGAGTTTATCATGTAATTTTTTTCTTAGTTGAGAAGGATTTTCACGTTAAAAATATTGTACAATCTTTATTCATTGTGTTACTAAATTGGTGGTTGACGGCCGACAAGGGGGTTCAGATTTTTTATTGTATTTATGCCTGCAATTTTGTCTGACTTGAATTTGTCCGACTAACCATTCCCTTAATCCCAATAAGTAGTATTAGAGAGAGGTTGTAAACCATTGGCTTGATGGCGTTGTCAAGGAGTTTACCGTTTAGTGTGGAGTAATTTAATGAGCATAATAATTTTATCTTTTGATGGAAAAGGGCGAGGAATATTTTGACCCAGAAAGAAATGGTAAAAGTATTTCGGAGGAAGGAAGATAAGTTGGACAACATGACGGAGGAGGAGTGGCAAGACAAGAGGAATCTTACTAGTTGTAGGATCAAGTTGTGTCTTGTGGGTAACAATTTTCAGGAGGTTATTGACTTGTCGGACGTAACAGAGGTTTAGGAGAAGTTTAAAAGTCGGTTTAAGTTTAAATCCTTGACAATAAGGCTACATATGAAGAAGCAATTTTATGGTCTATGTCTGTTGGGAGGGAAAGCTTTGAAAAGTATTTGGACAAGTTTAACCAGATTATGACGCAGATGTCGGCCATTGATGAGAAGATTAATGAGGAAGACAAAGCGTTGGAATTGTCGGCATCCTTTCTGGCCACGTATGATCATATTGTCATGACGCTACTGTTTGAGAAAGACATGCTCAATTTGAATAAGGTCATCGCTTCCTTACTTTTGAATGAGTCAAGGTGGAGGGAAAGCGGTGAGGTCTTAGAGGAGTCGAGTCTGCTTGTGGGGACTAGCGGTTGGGGACGAGGGAGATCGAGGGATCGAGGTGGCGAATCAGAGAGGAGCAATAGCCAGTTCAAGTTTTAGGAGAATACCTGCTTCCATTGTTATAAGAAGGGCCACATAAAGTGAAACTACCTATAGAGGAAATAGGAGAAGGAGGGCAGAGGCGATCGTCAGGAGAGACGGGATCATGATGACGATCAAAACACTATTGTTCTTTGCGGAGACCTCCTGGTTGTTCACACGGGGAAAGCATAGAGCCTACCTAGTCAGGAGATGAGTCGAGTGATTGACAATGGTGTCTCACACCATGTGACACTGAAAAGTCCCACTTCATGAGCTATATGCCCGCAGACTATGGTGTATTAAAGATAGGTAAAGTGGCTCATCGAGGGTTGTTGGCATCGGGGATATTTGCTTGAGGACAAATAATGAGAATAAACTCGTGCTGAAGGGTGTGCAACATGTCCCAAATTTAAGGTTGAATGTGATTTCAATTGAAAAATTTGATAAAGAAGACTTCATGACGGTGTTTGGAGACGACTAGTGGAAACTCACCAAAGGCACCTCAATTGTAGTAAGGAAAAGTAAGAGATTAGATCAGTACCTGATGAAGGCTTAGGTTAATAAGGAAGATATTAAGATGACCAATGGGGGTATTGGTTAAGGTGGCAAGAGGAGGTGGTCAAGGTAGAATATAAGGGAGAATGATTCTACCGTAGAGAATGAGCTGAAGGGGAGTGGGACTACTCCAAGTTCAGTGGAGCGGAAGAATGTATCATTCAAGCTTGCAGAGGCTGATGCCAGGATCCCAATTAAGAGAAAGCCGCTAAAAGGCAGGCGATGACGATCGCCGGGAAAAGACGAAGGTTCCCCTACAAGGTCGTGAGGGGAAGCTTGTTGGGTTTGGTCATTCCCTTGTGAGTAACTCAACAAACGGATTTATTATTGGAAGATCACACAGGATTTGTGTAAAATTTGAACTACTACAAACTGATTGCAACAAATGACCAGAATGACTGTTTACTAGAATAGGCAAATCTTGGAGTGGAATTTTCGGTATGAAAATTTCAAAATGAAAAAGGTCAGAATAGAAAAGGCCGGAATAAAAAGGGCCGGTATTGAATTTATCGGTATGGAATATGTCGGTATGGAATTTACCGGTATGAAATTTATCGGTGTTGAATTTATCGGTATGAAATTTACCAATATGAATTTGCTGGTATAGATTTATTGGTGTGGAATTTATTGGAATGGATTTGCTGATATGGGATTGCCGGTATAGAATTGCCGGTATGGATTGTCGGTATGGTTTTTTCGGAATGGATTTTCGGAGTAAAAATCCGGAGTGATTTTGCAGGAGTGATACCAAGGGCCGGAGTGGTACACAATTGACTTTCTAGATAAATGATCTAGCAGAGTAGGTAGCAGATTTGTAGAATAGTTGACTTTTCAGAATTGGTAAGTTCTGCAGAGCAGGTAGCTGACCTGTAGGGTATGCATCGTCTGAGTAGAGTAGGTTGACCAGCAGAGCATGTGCTGTCTGAAAAAGCGCACGAGCTGGTGAAGTCACAGAAAAAGATAAAGTTGGTGTGACAAACCATCTGTAAGATTAGGGCAGGTGAACAAGTGGAATTTGGAGTTAGGATTTTTATAAGAGTACACCAGGCACTTTAGACACAAAAAAGAGAACGGCAGGATAGGAGCAGTGGAACGTTGAAAGAGAGTGGAACGGAACAAAGTGTAGAAAGGAGCTCTCGTTTCGCTATACTTGTGAAATCAATTAGCAGAGTACACCACCAGTCAAGGGAATGAGAGAAGAAAAACAGAGAGATAAGAGGGTAGGGGAATTTCCTAAACCTAGAGGTTATTTTTCTTATTTTGTTTTGGGTGTGTTGCAGGTATTTTGTCTTAGGGATTCTTCTAATCGATTTTATATTGTAAAAATTTATTCGGAATTTATTCTGTGATTTTTTTCATTGTTGAAAAGGGTTTTCACGTTAAAAATATTATGCAATCTTTGTTTCTTATGCCCTACTAAATTAGTGGCTGACGGCTGATGGGGGGTTCAGGTTTTCCGCTGTATTTATGCGTGCCATTTTGTTCGACTTGGATTTGTCTGACTGGCCATTACCTTAACCCAAACAAGTCTAATGACTCAGCAACCTGTATCCCCTATGACATTGGCTTCGCCAATTGACCCTTTCCTTATTCCCATGGCGGTCAGACTTGTTAGATACATTCAAATCATGCATGTTTTCTATAATTGATGAGTCTAAATTTGAAAATGTATGGGCTTGTATGATATCCAATGAAGGAGAGTCTCATGCCCGCACGTGGTTGGACGGGATATACGTGCTACGTCATCAATGGGCATATTGCTACATGAGGAAAACCTTTTCACAGAGTATTAGAAGTAAACAACTCTCTGAAAGTCTGAACAGTAATTTGAAAGTACATTTGAAATATAATATTAATTTGAGAAATTTTTTCCATCAATTTGAAAGAGTTGTAAGAAAAAGCATGAAAAAAAATTATTTACAGATTATAAATCTAGGCAAAAGTTGCCAAACCTGATCATGATGAAATGTCCATTGATGAGACAGTTAGTAAGGGTATATACGCCAACTATATTTAAAATGATGCAGCATGAGTTGGTTGAGACATCAGGTTGGCGTATTGTATCACGACAAGACCCCGAATATGTCCTGGCATCCCATGATGATTCGAGGCTTTCAGTGAGGGTTATTTTTGAGCCTGAGACTGAGGTGATTGAATGTGAATGTCGGTTAATGCAGACTAATGGAATCATTTGTGCACATATTTTTAAGGTTTTTATTGTTCACGATTTGACTGTTATACCCAACAAGTGTATACTTAATAGGTGGACAAGAAAGGCAAGATCTAATACACCTACCTCTTGTTCCGAGCATACAATAATAGATGATGATGCACTGACGTGGTCTGGAAGGATGGCGTCCAGGGTTATGAGGAACTGCTTGTTGGTTGCAGGTTTTCCTAGGGCAAGGAAAAAAGTACAGGACAGTATTACCTAGTTGGATGAGGTAGTGCAGAATCTTCAAGAATTATATGTTGGTGATGAGACAGCAAATGTAGATATTCTATCAGAAATTGCCATTGGTAGTGTAGAAGGTGTAAAAAATCATGATGGATGAAGAGCAACCAAACGACCTAAAAGTTGTTTAGAAAGACGGAAAGGCAAGAAAAAAGAACAGGTTGGTGTATTTACAGTTAGAAAATTTTTCAAACAACATTTATTAGATTTATGAAATTAGTGTATTTTTTTTCTTAGATAACGGTCGGTGCTCCTAGTTTGTTGTCGGAAAGCCAACATCGGCCGGTTGTACAACTATCAGACTATTACTATCAATCATCTTAGTCGATGTCAGATCATCAATATCAACTGTCTGGAATGAGTTACATGCAGTTGCTACAGGTGCCTCTTCTTGGATCATGTTAATTTTGCTTGCTTTTTTTATATATATGTTTCATATTATTAGTGTTAATTTACTTTATCTTGTTGTAGGAACAATATATGAGTGTATTCCAAAATCTGATATATGGAACAACAGAAGATTCAGATAGAGATCAAGAAGTTGGAGAAACTGAAGTTTCTGATTGAGATAATGCAGGTTCATGGGTCAATTTGACATGCCAGGCTTTACTCAGACAATGTTGATTAAAAAAATGCATTTGATCAGGATTCTGCTGCACCATCTAGATTTTTGCCTCCCTTCCATCATGGCACTGGTCTTTCTTCAGATTATGTTTGCCCTAAGAGGCTTGTTTTTAGTGATGGTACATTATATATTGGGTGTTCAAATTTCTTTTGAGGGGTAAGTTTCATTGTGTACCTAATAAGATATTTCGTATGTGCTTATTGAAAAGATGTTTGTACTTTTAGGTGGATACTGAAATGTCATGCCTGCCAAAAAATTGCTGCTGAAATTGGACGAATATTCTGCCCAAAGTGTGGGAATGGTGGCACGGTAAGGAAAGTGGTTGTCACTGTTGGTGAGAATGGAATTGTACTTGGAGCCCATTGACCTCGCATTACCTTGCGAGGGACAAGGGTATGTGAATTCTTTTACCCTTCTTTTTCCCCACGATGTTCTCCTTCGCATGTCAGTTCTTATGAAACTGTTCATTGGCCAAGACGTGCTTTATCTTGCATTTGATAATTGACATACTTATTTTATCAATTGGTTGTAGTTATGTTGTTTTGAATTCTACATTCAGTTTTGAACTTTCAGCGAACATCCAGACATTTAAGTTTTACTAAAAAGACTTAAAATGCAGCATGTTGTCACGGAATTTGTCAATCACTAAGAATCATGCCTAACAAATGTAAATGCTATTTCGACTTGGTGGTTGAAACTCGTTGGTATCTGAAGCACTTGAGGTTTATGTGCTCGTTCTTCTGGGTCTTTATACAAATTCAATGTGTCACAATTTGTGCAGTTTTCACTGCCTTTACCACAAGGTGGAAGGGATGCCATCACAAAAAATCCAATCTTACGAGAAGATCAGCTCCCACACAAGCTGCTTTACCCAAAGCCAAAGAAGAGATCTAATAAGCAGGTCAATTTTCATTTTGTTGATCACTCTTTGACTCTACCATTTCTAGTTTAATCCAAATTGGGTCTCTCCATGAACGTGGAACTTTTCAGGAAGACAACTTCTTCGAGTCCAGTGTTATCTTCAGCCATCCTATCGAAAAGAAAGCTCCTCACAAGCCCCCCGTACGACAGGCTTTGGCAGTTTTCAGTGGGAAGAGAAATCCCAATGACAATCATTACTCTCGTTCGATGCACAAGCATTAAGGCAGTATTCCTGTTGGAATTTGGTTGAGGGTTTAACTTATGTTTATTTTGACATTGGAATCTTGGTTTATGGTAGTGAAGTTGATTTCAACATGCTGATTATCGCATGGCCAATCTGTGGTAAGAACAATTTGCTTGAAAATGATGACAGAAAGATGGGAAATCTATGAATTTTGATCATTGGTGGAGATTTCTTGTAATTGATCATCCTCCAGGGCTGTATATTGCATAGTGCTGTGTTATTTGAAACTAGGGCGAGGAAACTAGGAAACTATTTACAATATTTTTCTGAGCATAAAAACCAATTATGGATTGTCTTGAGGCTCTTAATGGGTAGGAGAGAGGCTTCTTGTCGAGTTCGCACTACCTGCTTACAGCTTATTCTGCAGTCAGGCATTTGAGAGTTGTTGTGGTTGTCCTAGAAGGGAGACTCTTATATCCATCCAGCAACCAAAATTAAAAGTTAAGAGATGAATGGTGGAGATTAAATAGCAATTTAAATTATATGATGCAATATCTATCATTTATCTACTAAATTTCTAATGCTAAAACGCTTAACAGATATAAGAGCCTATGGAGAGTCCTTAATAGCATTCCATACGCTTAAGAATGTTAATTCTTGACACAGGGAAGGAATTAGAGCAGCTAGCAATGGCAGCAGGTTTTTCTAATGCCAAATTCTACGAGATAGCTGGAGGACTAATGGGGAACTTGGTGGCCACACATTAGGTGAGTACATGGTTGCTCACTCCATGACTCTTCAAGTGATGCTAATATCTTGCGGGATCAATTGATTCATCTGTTCATGCAGTGAGTGGAGCTGTGTTTTTGCTTCAACTGTTAAGCTGATATTTGGATGCTGATATTCTATTAAACTAATATGCGGGGATGCTGATACTGCTGATGATGGGAGAGATATTCTATTAAACCGAGATGTTGATATTCTATTATGCTAGGATGAAGCATTATATATATGCTGCTGATGTTGGAAGCTCATCCAAACAAGCATTATATGCTTGTTGATCTGCTTATTTTAACTTTCGACAATTTGTTATATTTTATGCTTGAAAATGTACGAAAGAACTACCCTTTTTCCCTCTACTGTTTTTATTTTTTTCCTTCGAAATAACCCCGATATTGTACGGAAAAGGTGCTGAATTTTGAAGGCCGATTTCTTGTGCATTGTGGTTGTCATATTTTCACAGGTTATTTTGGCAACGTCCGATTTAATTTTATTTTCAGACCTTGTGTATTGTGGATGGATGATGTACAGGTGTTTGTATCTTGACAATGTCCGATTTACAAACGAAATTTTATCCAATTTTCTGTAGGAATTTGAAATATTAATTATGGGCATTAATCAATGCTCCAAACCACCCAATGGCAAATCTGCTGTAATTAATCAATGGCAAATCGGCTAATATATAGACAATAGCTTTATCTACCAAATGCAACTCAGACTTGAATAAAGCAGGGCAAACATCGGGCATTTGCTACTTCTCCACCAAATGCTCCAAACCATCCATCGGTTTACATCAATAGTAAGACCTCGGACTATTCTGCTACTTCTCGGCCATTGGCCTTTGGTAGCATCTTGTCAATTAGCAACACGTCCCACAGTTTGTTGTCCAGATAGTCTTTTTTTTTTTTTTCTTTTCTTTTTACTAGGAAGCAACTTGCAGCCGACAAGGCGGGCTATAATTTCAGCGAACCAGAGAGACTCTTTTTCTTTTTTTTTTCGGGAAACAACTTGTAGCCGACAAGGCAGGCAACAAAGTCAGTGAACCGGGTAGTCTTTTTTTTGCACGACCGGATTTCTGCACGACCACGAGTAAGGACATTGGATTCACTCGACCACGAATCATGTGCTATTAAGTTAATAAATTAATTTATTAATTTATGCATAAAAAAATTCGCCAGGGTTTCCCCTATAAATGGAGTAAACCAAACATACAACCTATACATAAAACCCTGTGCATAATATATAAATAAATAAATTTTAAAAATTAACCAAACATACATCCACAACCCATCCATTACACCTCCCCCTCAGTCTATGCACCCCCAACAAACTCCCCGCAACTTCAGAATGACATAATGAGATAGAGTACAAGCTATAAAACTGCAAGCTGCGCCTTCCAGCATTCACTGAAGCAGTTATAAACGACAGATTGTCGAAAGTGTAGAGGTAGAATACACTCATGCCGAGAAGTTACGAGCATGTCAAGCTATCTGGGTCATCAGCCAGCAAATTATGAAGCTCACTGCTTGTTCACCCGACATCACATCCTCTGTCAAGAACATCTGCGAAAATTCTTAAGACATTATTGGCTATCAACAAAACCCTGCACAAGCAAGGATGAAAAAGTGAGCCAGTGTGCTGCCAAAAAAATAAGTGGCAAGTAATGAAGCAGCAGGATATAAGTGAGCCAGTGTGCTGACATCTCATTGCATAAAAAACACCTAAAGAAAGACAATTTGCCATATGGCATACACAAGGACATTAACCCCATATTTGGTTGGAGGGAATAAAAATTCTATTCCCTCCTTATTATTGGTGGAATTATTATTCAACCGTTTGGTTGCACTTAAGTTGGGAATAATAATTCCCAAATGAATAGTTATTCCTTGATTACAAGGAATAACTATTCTTTGATGGCACTAGATTTTTGTTATTCCTGGTTAGGGAGGAAAAAAAATTCCCATCAATATTTTTATTAACCCAAATTTGCCCTCCATTTTGCCGCACGTTTGGCCCAGAAACCCTACTTCCTCGACACCCTCCTCGCAGACGTCCTTCCCTCTCGCCACAGCAGCTTCTCTTCTCTCTCAAAGCCAAAACTCCCTCTCTCGACGACCTACCTTCTCTCTCTCGCAGCCAATCTTCCCTCTCTCGAAACCCTAACTTCCCTATATCTCGAAATCGTCTCTCGCAGCCGCATTCCCTCGAAACCATACGCTTCTCTCCCTCTGCTACTTTCGCATTCCGATTGAGCATCTGTTTGAAGTTGAGGTATGTGATACTTTCGTTTGGAATTAATCGTTTTGGATCGATTTCGATCCATAGTAGCATTTGCCTGTGAGATTTTTCTGTTTTCTGTTTTCTGGCTCCACTTGGATTTCGATTTGATGCAATTTCACTGTCCAATGGAGGTGGATTCAGATTCCAATTCCGATTGAGCAGTCCAACAGAGGCGGGGCTTGGGATCGGACGTCATAACCACACAGTCACCGTCCCCTCCCAAATTCTGTCTTGTGAGAAACAAAGTGACAAAACGGCGATGTATTAGACTTTCTCTCTGTCTTTAGAAGAATAGCAAATCATTGAAGCCCAGATATTGTTTAAGCCTATACACAATATTGAATTTTGTTTCTCTCTGTCATAACCACACAAACAGCAAATATTGAATTTTGTTTCTTGTTACTTTGTCCATTGTTTGAGCCTATACACAAACAATATTCTGCTATATACACAAACAACCGTAATTGTATACACAAACGTCCACTCTGTACACAAACAACCATAAGCTTGGTGTAACATGGTTTGATTAGCAATCCCAATCATATGTTGATTGACAAATGCATCACTAATGACTATCAAAAACTTTTCCTTGCTTCTAGCACATGTTTACTAAAATTAGCATCCTCAGCAACATAAATTTTATGTACAACTTATTTTTTAATCCTCATATTTAGCATTCCACAGTCACACTTATTGATAAACTCATTCATCCCTTTCTCATACTTACTCAACATAGCAAACATAAAATATACATATACGCACTCTTCTTCAACAAATGCTCAGCAGATATTTCTCCCAAATTTTCTATGACAACAAAGGAATCTTCTTCTGCATCCAATGAATATAGATGACACCCTTGCCTAAAATGAGAAGCATCCTTTGCATCCTGATATAGGACCTCATTTAATGTAGTCCTCAATAATAGAGCAGGCGAATTTTGTCAGCCTCCTTACTTTGATACATCCATATATGGCTGGACATAGTTCTTACCTCACCCAAAGGAGAGAGAGGGAAAAAAAAGACCTCATGTTGCCGTGGTACTCATCTACGATTACTCCCCCACCCCCAACCACCACAACTGACCCATTTGCTATTGACAGCAAGAATTTACCATCAAGATCATTCCAAAGCAATTCTTTCAGAACCTACAAGCCCAAAATAGATTTGTTGTCAATTTGTAAGACAATGGATTTACTGTTCAGAGAGCTATCTCTATTCAAATCAATGCTTATGGGAGCTCTGAGTGGCACCATTTTCACTAGTTGGCTGTCCAAGATAATGATAATTATATTAGACAGAATACAGCTGATAATGATAATTATATTAGACAGAATATAGACTAGTTCCTGAAATACATTAACTCAAATACAAGTGAAGACAAAAACTAAAGCTTCACATTGAAATAAATCTCACCAAGACGGGATGTCTGATCAGACTGTTCAAAACCGCTGACTTTCCAGCACCCTGAGCAATTTATTCACAAAGTGGAAGCTTTTTCTTAACTATTTTCTTCAGAAGATGATGAAATAGATGCACAACAAATGTACAATTGTATAAAATAGTGGCAGCTAAACACTTAACCAGTAAATATTGACCCATCATCATTCACAGAGAGAACATACCAAGACGGATATTCGGTGGAAATATATAAACCAAACCATCCCAAAAATAAAAACTTTTCAACTAAAAGGGGCTGGCCAAATGGATTCTTCACCACCGTTGATCAACTCTCTAGGTTGTTTCCTCTGCTAGCTCCAAATATACAAGATTATACTTGAGCATCTGTTTCAAGCTTCTCTTGGTTCACTTCTTCACTATTATAATTAGCTTCCTTCACCCAATTAGAATTGTATTTTTTGATATGACAAATTTGATTGAGTCATGAATAAATCCTCAAATTAATAGGAAAAATCACAAGTGGTGGTATGAAGTTTTCTTATGTGAACAAAGTGTTGAGTAAGTGTAAGTTTCCTTCCTCATTTTTCTTTCTCCATATTTTTTATGAGTGTTGGAGAAAGTGTATTGTTAATACATATTTTCTTTTAATAATATGAAATTAAAGGTGTCATCCAGGGAAGGTATTATGATCTATGGGCAAATCACCAAATATATTAAATTATAGACACTGCACCTCGGAAATTAGCCAAGCAACAAAACCTTGCCTACTCAGGGGAAAAGTTCCTTTACTGACTACCAGAGAACAAACAATTCTTGTTCCTACAAGAATTTCTCATTAGTTTATTGCAAAGTTTTATTAATTTAATGTTAGTTAGGGTTAGTGGATTTTGGTTATTAATTTAATGTTTGAATTGGTTAAGTGTTAGCCGCCCCTTACTTCCCTACTTTACTCCAATTGGTTATTAATTTTGGTTAAGTGTTGGTTATTAATTTAATGTTAGTGAGGGTCAGTGGATTGTTCCTCTTGGATAGTGGAATGCTAAAGGAGGCTGATCATAGGTAGATTTTAGTTGGCTTGTTGATCTTGATGTTGAATATTCGATGTCCTAAGCCAAAGAATTTAATGTAATGCAACTGACCACCTTGTTACTATGATACTAGTTGACTTGTATCTATTATTTGTTATTACAGTTTATGGATCAATTACACTCCAACGAGAAGAAAAAGAAGATAGTGATCATTATAGTCCAATGGACTGGAGTGTTGTACATGATATGATAAGGGGTACGAATACTTCCGGATTTGGGTGGGATGATTCACGGAAAATGGTTGTTGCGGAACAACACGTGTGGAATGCGTACATATCGGTATGGTAGTTGTTTTTCATTTTTAATTGCTTCTTAAAATTACTTATTAATCTAATATCTGTTATATATTAACAATGACTGTGATATACTTTGTGTTTGGAGATAGAGCCACAAGGGAGCTGCTATCTGGAGGAAAAAATCGTTCCCATATTTCGAAGATTTGTCAATGATCTATGGTAAAGATCATGCAACAGGGGCAGATGCACAAGTTGCCGAGGACATCATTGCTGAGTTGCAGCTTAATGAACCAGAGAATGAGCAGTGGAGCGTGAATGATGTTCCAGAAGTGAGGATTGAAGACTTACTTGGCACTAATGATTTGCAGGGTCAAAATGTACCGTATATGTCAACTCCAACTGAATCAGGGACATCCAAGGGAAGGAAACGGAAGGCCAGTACAGATATGACAAAAATAGCTGATTCTATTATCCACGCAGCTGATTCATTGACTACAAATATTGGAAAGCTCGGTGAAATGTTGAGCAAAAGTTTAGAAAACAACACGCAAGAGCAAGCGACGCAGTTATATAATATGTTGGCTGAAATTCGTTCATTGTCGACGAGTGAAAGAAATGCAGCATATATGAAATGCATACATGATCCGACACTAATGATGGGCCAACTTAGTATTCCACCGGATCAAAGATTGGAATTTATTAAACAATTTGTACTTTAAAACATGTGATTATCAAACAATTTGTAATTTTTCTTTTCTACTACTCCAACGTTGTAATGAATGGTTGTGATGTTTTGAAAAAAGTTTAATACGGTTTGAGGTTACGTGGTAAATTATACGCAGTTTTTATATGGTAATATTTTTTTCAGGAATGCGATTTTATTATTTTCATTTGTATGTATTTTAATTGGAGTATGATGATATTTTTAAATTTTTATATTG
>JAODPA010122918.1:73674-89118 GCA_025585075.1 Nepenthes mirabilis | reverse complement strand
GAGGGCGTGAGGGTTAGGCGCAATGGTGGGCTTGGCCGGCGGCATGCGGTGGCCGGCGATAGCTATCAGGCAACAGTAGCACACGGACAAGGTGGTGGTTGCTGCGGGTGAGGCGGCTGCACTCGCGGAGGCCGGTGCGAGGAGAGAGACCGCGCGAATGAGAGGAGGAGAAATTGAGGCCTTCGGGTCTGATTCAGAGCTCGAGCTAGTTGGAGAAATAGTAGATCGGGTCGAGGTAAGTATATCTATACCCTTCTTTTCTGTTCTTATTAATTTTCATTCGAATCCCTTCGGATATTATTATCCCGATACCCGACCCATATATGTATATATGATACCCATAGCCTAATTATATATATGTGTGAATCCCATGTCCAATTGCTTAGCATTCGTCCTATTTTCGCATCCCAGAAACCCTAACTGCCACGCGCACTATTCCCCCACGTCCGAGTAGTTTTGGTCTCCAATTTTTGGGGCTTTTGCATAAATTGATATCAGAATATCATTACCCATATCTCATGTAAGTTAATTTACCGATTGGATTCCTAATTTGAAAGTTTATTGTGAATTTCTATTCACGAAACCCTAAACCCACGCTCGGTCCTCGTTTGAGCACGTATTTTGAAATTGATGCATAAATTGACTTGGGAATATGTTACCCATGTCTTGGACTTGTTAGATTACCGACTATATGACCGAAATTCCATGAATTAACTGATATATGCGTTTGTGCATTGTTCACGTGCACCGTTCATCGAGCCCTTTGATGAATTTTGCATAATTTTTGCATACTTAATTGTTAATTAAGTTGCATATGTAATTGCGTATATTTAATTGCTTATCTCGAAAAATGTATTCATTAACTAATTATGAAGATAATCATTAATCGGAAGCCCTAAAGTCGAATTGGGCTCTCGGTGATAAGAATTTTCTATGTTTATGATGTTCGTATGTGCAAATTGAATCATGAAAGGATTTCAATCTGAATGAAAGATAATAATTGTATATGTATGTGGAGGGAAACCCATAATTCAATATGTGATTGAATGATCTCTCGGTTGGAGATATTGTGAATGAACTATCTGAATGAAAGATAATAATCGTACATGTGATTGCAGGGAAGTCCACAATGTGATATGTGAATGATTGATTCTCCTAGAAGGAGATATTGTGAAATGAATTGTGGTAGACCCTCCTCAAAAGAATAAGAACCCATGAAATTATGACCGTGGACTATGTTACGATGGGTAGTATCCCTTAGCATGACATGGGTATCATAGTGGAGACTCAAGGAATATACTGGCTGCATATTCTGGCCGCTTATTGAAATGGGTGATACTCTTGTCAAGCTTTAGGATATTACTGTGGAAGGACAATGACTACCTCTGAACCGTGGGAGGTAAGGGTACCATTAATTACGCTATGCCACGTGGTGTTCGGCCTATGTTGGCCAATTGATGCCTATGTTGGCAGATCGATATTGGATGTTTATTATGTTGTGTGGGCCTTAGATAATGTGGACTATCATGATCCTTTTCTCATCCTCCTGCACCTTTTGTTAGTAAGGCTTACTGACCCTGATCCGTAAAATCGAATAACTATATGAAAATCATAATCCAAAAAAGAGAAGTGAGCTCTGTACCAAAGTATACTTGATCATATTCTTGTTTAATGTATCTCTTTGATACTGACGCCTTTTCTTGCTTACCTCTGTCTATATTGATTATCGTTTTGTTATGATGCACTTGTTGGGCTTTTTAGCTCACCCTTACTTCTCCTTATATCCAATTTAGTATAGGTTTGTTAAATCAGGTGGGATAGCATAGAGATTGGAGTGGGCTAGGCTCAGGATTTGGAAGACCAAATTGAAAGACTTATACCTTATAGATTGTAGTTAAATGTATACTTTCATATTTCTTTTGGATTTATTAATGTATATTGCACAAATGACTAGTGATTAGGTAGTTTAATTTTCACTGTCATTTGGATTATTTACACTTCCGCAGGATATTATGGTTTGTTACAGGTATCTAGTGGCATCTCTCTTCGGCCGACATTGTGTATAGATAAGCAATGTTGGAGCCACAATTTAGTAGTGGCAATTTAGATCCTGTGTAATTTTGGGTTGATGTTGTATATTGTTGGTTGTTGGGATTTTTAGATGTATTATGTGTTGTACAGGTGATTGTACAGGTTTTGTATCAGCTCAATGGCCATATTATAGTGAAAACTCTGTTGGATTTTTTACAGAAAATACGGTCCGTCACTGCCTGATGGGATCCTTTCCATCCATCGAAAGGATGCAAGTGCCATTTAGGGCCGCAATGGTCGAATGGGAGGATTCTTTCCTCTGTAGAAATGTTGCATGCCGTGAATGCTAGAGCTTCCACTGCGGGTCGTGCGCTAATTTGGGGGCTTCCCTTGCTAGATGTGCACTAATTTGAGGGCTTTCATTTTAGTGGTGGTTGCCATTAAGGGAGATCCTCTGCATCACAGCCAATTAAAGTAGATAACCTGTTGTGCACAGGAAAGGTTTCGTGGGCTGCTTCTGATTTGGGACGCATTCGATTTAGGTCACACCCGATTGCTGAAGGTCATCTTTGGTCAATTGGGGCATTGACCATCCTTTGGGCCAGCAGGACACAATTCTCCTAGGCTGGTCGCCTCTTTGGGTCGGCCCATTCCAACGATCCCCATCATTAGCCTCCTATACCGGGGGTCCAAATTTCGGCCTCTAGCATGTTCACAATAGAACAAGACATGCCATATTATCTTTTTTGCCCTGACCCATATTCCCTTTTTCACTGTTCTCGGCAAGACTCCTCTGTTCCTTAATTCTCTACAAATTCACTGGGTTGGCGATCCTTTGGCGTTTAGTGACCCTCTTGTTTCCCTGCGTGCTATAAATTGGGAGTTTGTGATGTTACTTCACATCATCTCCCTCCTTAGTCGGTGAAATGCTGTGGGAGCATGACATTGCTATCAAGCTTGCAATTCCAGCCACTGGCTTTGAGCTTAGGCTGTTTGTGTTCTCTAGTGACATTGTCTCGGGACACGATGCTGGTCTACTTTGGTCCCCCCTTTTCGTGCAGGTGGCCACTTTGGTCACCCCTTTTCCTGCAGGTGGTCGCCTTGGGTGGTTGCCAACATGCTTTGAATCTGCATTTAGGTATTGTTCTTTCGCTCAAGGGTTTTCTCAAATGGAGAAGGGCCTTCGAGTCCGGATGCTTCCCTATGTATTTCTCCATTCCCCCATTTCTTTAATGTTATTTCGTTGTGCATTGGCCTCTGAAGACTGTGCAGCTTGTAAGAAAAAGATTAATGAGAATAACTAGCAGCTGTTTATGCGAACAATTCTTTCTCCGTCTTCTGCTATTTCACCCTTTTTTTGTGCTCTGGAATGGCCGAGGAGTTGTGGGTCCTAGCCGGGTGGCAAAGCCGGCGGAACGGCCGAAACCTCGAGGGGGAATCTCCTAGTCAAAGAAGACAGAGTGGATAGTTGACCGGTTTTGTTGACAAAAATGCTAGAATCTAGAGAGCAAGGCGGAGCCGAAATGGTCATTGATCGGCTCCATTTACCAAACTGCTAGAATTTGGAGAGCGGGGCGGAGCCGGAATGGTCATTGACTTGCTCCGTTGACCAAACCGCTAGAATCTAGAGAGCAGAGCGAAGTTGAAATGGTCGTTGACCAGCTCCGTTGACCAAACCGCTAGAATCTGGAAAGTGAGGCAGAGCCAAAATGATTGACGACTGGCTCCAATGACCAAACCATTGGAATTTGGAGAGTGGGGTGGAGCCGGGATGGTATTCGACCGGCTCTATTAACAAAGGCGGCTAGGAATTCGTGCATCATGGCATAGGAACTCATGCATTTCTACCGTCAGCCGTCACTTTTTGCCACATGTCATTCTCCGAGAGCGGTTGTATCTCCGCAATGAATGAGATGGGCGATTCGACTTGGTCACGCACTTTCTGCTTTCAACATGTATCAGGCCATAATTACCGCGCCTTTTCGAGGTGATACTCCATTTTGGCAGCAATGATGTTTATAAAAGCTGAAAGCTAATTCAAATTTCCTTGTACTTTCTCTTTTATGTTCCTTCGAATCCCTTCTCTTGCCTTTTCCTCTTCCTGGTTTCATGGCACCCATAGTCACCACAACCTACTATATTCTCGACTCCAGTGACATTAGGGCTCTATACATGCAATACAACATCCCAACGTCAATCATGTTTGCTGTGCTAGGGAAGCACGACAGGCTTTCTCCCCACCAGCGAGATATATTACTATCTACGAGACTCACTTGTGTGGTGGCCTTTGTCTCCCCATTCCTGAGGAGTTGCTTGGCATCTTTCAAGCCCTCGGAATCCTGATTGTGAGGCTCCATGCGAATGTTGTGCGCTACCTATATTCCTTGTGCATATTCCTCCGCCACCACTCGAAGGTGATGTCGGCAGTGGCGATGAGATTAATCTCTAGGTTTACACATAATGGGGATTGGATCTCACTCTCCCCTAGGGGGCTATGCATTAGTCACGCCATCTATGAGTCTGTCAAGAACTAGAAGGACCTGTTCTTTTTTGTGAGGGTTTCTGATGACTGACGGTTATCTAGAGATTGGGGCAACGTGCCAAAAATCTTCACCAGGAGGCCTTCTTAAGAGGAGGTGGAGGCCGTCGAGCCACTTGTGGCATTGGTCCTTGAGCATCTGAATGAGTTCAGGAGGGACCACCTCGTATCCCCCGAAGAGATCGGGCGAGCCTGTTGGGCCCCATGCTCGCTGGTTAAGAAGGCAAAGGCTCCTCCTCCAGCACCATCCAAGCCTAAGAGAATGACTGGGACTCTCATCATTGGGGATCCTTCTGGTAGCCCTTCCCGAAAATGGGCTGCACTGGCTTTGCCTTCCTCCTCGTCTTCTACCGCCACCGATTTTTGCATGGTCTGGTGTTTGGGGGCCATCGGTGAGCCATCCTGGGTAGAGACTCCCATTACTGCTTTGGATTTGAGCGCTACAGGAGTTGCCAGAAAGGAGCCTATTGTTGAGTTGCTGCCATCTAGTGCATCTACTGCACTGGCCGGGCTAGTTGACAGAGAGCCGACGGGGCCAATAGCTGGAGAGCCAGCAGAACAGTTTGTTGAAGGACCAATAGATCAGGTAGCGGGAGAGCCAATATAACCGATTGTTGAACAACCGGCAGAACTGGTTGCTACAGAGCAGGTGGAACCAGTGGTAGCACCACCGGTGGGGCCGAAGGATGCGGATGAGATCAATTTTTCTACTGCCCTACTACCTGTAGTGACTAGCCTCTTGGATGCTGCCACTGAGGAGGCCTAGAGGAAGGAAGCTCGTGATACTGATGAAGTGGTGGCCACAATGGAACTGGTCCCAGAGACTGCTACGCCTAGCCTTCTAGTTGGCCCGTTGGAGGACCTTTCACATCCAAGCCCTGAGCCCTGATCCGGCTGGGAAGAGGAAGCACAAATTCATCTCAGTACTCCCTCGAAGAAGACTTCCTCTTTTCTTTTTATTCTGCTAACGTTCTCACATTACTTGGCTGGTGAAGACGATTCAAAAAGTAAGGCACAACGAGCCCCTCTATTTATAGCTGAAAGACAACATCAACCAGTATTAAGTCAGCGGGATTGCGCACGACGATGTCCCATCATGACATGCCGATGGTTGAATTTTTAAACCTCTCAACATGGGGGGCTAGTGATGGGTCTAACAGCCATGAGCCTAAAGGGTTAGGCCCACAACTTAGCTCCAATCCAATAAATTGTTTTCAAAGTGAAATGTCCCATATTGTCCAAGTAAGAGGAGATTGGATCACACTATAAAACCAAGCACCCTCAAGCTTGGAATGACAAGCACCACAAAACTCCAAATGGCTCGACATTCCTAGGAAGAGGGCTTACCCTCCAATCAAGAGTTGCCCCCTTCCAAGAGGCCTACCCTCCATTGAGAGGTCACCCTCCGACCAGGAACCAGGAGCACACCGGCCGAGAGCCTAGAGCCCTCTGTCCCGAAACCAGAAGCACTTCGTCTCCGAGTCAGTAGTCCTCCATCCTAGAGCCAAGAGCCCTCCATCCGGGAGCCTGAAGAACTCCATCCCGGAGCCACGAGCCCTCCGTCCCAAAGCCATAAGTCCTCCATCAATGAGCTAACCCTCCGTCCCGAAGCTAGGGGCACTCCATCCCGAAGCCAGGAGTGTACTGTCCAAGAGATAACCCTCCACTTGGGTGACCAGATTGCTCGCCCATCAGCGCGGTTTACTCCTCCAAGATGCCCCTCTATGAGCACACCTCCAAGACACCTCTCAACAGGCACACCTCCGAGATGCTCCTCTGCGAGCGCAACTCTAAGCTGTCCTTGTACGTGTGCACCTCTAAGTCGTCCCTCTGTCAGGCGCACGTCTATGATGCCCTTCAGCCGGGCATACCTCCAAGACACCGCTCAGTCGGGCACATCTCCAAATTGCCCCTCTGCGGACATACCTCTAAGTCCTGCCTCTTCCGAGCGCACCTCTAAAACACCCCTCAGTAGGTGCACCTCCAAGTCGTCTTTCTACTAGCACACCTCCAAATCGTCCTTCTACTAGCACACATCTAAACTACCCCTCTACCGAACGCACCTCTAGGATGCCCCTCAGTGGGCGAACCTCCAAAACGCCCCTTTATGGGCGCATCCTTAAGTCATCCCTCTACCGAGCACACCTTTAAGATGTTTCTCAATGAGCACACATCCAAGATGCCCCTCTGCAGGTACACCTCTAAGGCGCCCCTTACATCTAAGCCATCCCTCTTCGAGCACACCTCTAAGTTGTCCATCTGTCAAGCGCACCTCTAAGATGCCCCTCAATCAGGCGCACATCCAATATGCCTCTCAACGAAACACATCTCCAAGTCGTCCTTCTGCCGGGTGCACCTCTAAAATGCCATTCACTGGACGCACCTCCAAAACGCCCCTCTGCGGGCACACCTCTAAGCCATTTTTTAGCAGGCGCACCTCCAAAACGCCCCTCTACAGGCACACCTCTAAGTGGTCCCTCTGTCGAGTGTAACTCCAAGACACCCCTCTACGAGCGCACCTCTAAGTCGTCCCTCTGTGGGCGCACCTCTAAGTCGTCCATCAGTCGAGCGCACCTTTAAAACCCCCCTCTGTCAGGTGCACCTCTAAGACCCCTCTCAGCGAGCGCACCTCCAAGACACCCCTCTATCGAGTGCACCTCCAAGACCCCTCTCAGCGAGCGCACCTCCAAGACACCCCTCTACGGGCGAACCTCCAAGTCGGTCCTCTACGGGTGCACTTCCAAAACACCCCTTTACGGGTACACCTCCAAGCCGCCCCTGTACAGACGTACCTCTAAGATGCCCCTCTGTGGGTGCTCCTCTACACCGCCCCTATACGGGTGCACATCTAAGCCACCCCTATACGGGTGCACATATAAGCGGCCTCTATACTGGTGCACCTCTAATCTGCCCCTTTGTAGGTGCACCTCCAAGCCGCCCCTATATGGACATACCTCTAAGTTGTCCCCTTGCGAGAGCACTTCTAAGCCATCTTCAGCGAGTGCACCTCCGAGAAGCTCCTCAGCTGGGCATACTTATAAGCCATCCATCAATTGGCGCATCTAAACGCTCCATCCACTACTATATGTATCTATGTATTTCTCGCATCCTCCTAATATCTTTCTATTCTCTGATAAATATTTTTAATTTGAGCGTTACAAAATATAGGATAGAAGTAATTTCTACTGTCCTCTAACTTCCTATTTGTAGTTTGTGGTGCATAGATTCTACGTTAATAGCGACGGAGATCGAACCCGCTCCAATTCGACCCGTAACAGGAGATTGGAAGGCTTCATAATCCATACCATAATTCGATAACCAAGGACGCATCGGCTTTGAAAATAGAAAAGTAAATATGAAAAAGAAACTAAAAACTAAAAATATAAAATTATTCTTCTAAATATCATATGCAACTGTGTTCAAAGAGAGGAGAGCGTGCGCCTATTTCGAGATAGAAGTGGAGATATGGGGCTAACTCGGATGACTTTCCTATTTGATTTGTTCAATGGGTCAGACGAGTTGTCCCATCACGGACATGGCCTAATCCATCCAAGTTATCCAACAGTTCTATATTTCTTCATCAAGATCTCCGATTAATATTATATTTGTGTGAATATTTAATGTAACCCTAAATCAGAATGAGTTAGTAAAGCATGATGATTCTAAATAAATCATTCTTTCAAAGTCAAGATAAGAATCACGCTCATTACTACCCTTTTTCAAGTAAAATTTTTGATTATGTAAGTCTAATTTTATAGAGCTCATGTATTTTTATAAGTAATTAAAACTATACAAATTATATATAGTCAATGCACAAAAAGATTGGGGTGATTACGATGAGAAAAAAGTAGTCAGAAAACCATCATGAATGACTGGCCAAAAGAAGCCAAACTCAAATGGAAAGACATCAAAATATGAAAACAGAAGGAAAAGAGAAAACAACTCAAAACTCATCTACACTGGTTAAATCGCGAGCATAATGAAAAAATGACTTGCCATTAGGTGTGTCAAAAAATGTTGTAGAGCCACACCAGTTTTGTTTAATATGTGGGAATTTGAGAATGCTGATCTTGTTCCTAATCTCAAATAGCATGACTTTTGCAGATTCAGTAGGCTCCTGAAGATCGGCGTTATGAAAAATCATCCCGTTCATGATTCATCAAATATAGCAAATTGAAGTTGCCAAAGTGAGTCTAAAGACCGTAACTCTCGTATGCTTCCCTTTCCACCCAGGGGCAGCATACGCTGGTGGCCACTCACAAGGACTCTTTAGACAAATACTATCCTAGACTCTTTTAGTGAAAGGCCATATAAAGAAAGGTGGGCGTTATTGTCCAAAAAGCTCCATAGAATGGGTTGCTCCTAGTGAATTAGCTGATACGATTCTTAGTGGAGATACACTTTCTAATTGCCAACCAAAGGATCCTATCCAGAGCCCAGAAAAGGGAGCCCCAAGTCGCCTTAGGTCTAGGCGCCTGGAAGATTTTTAGGGAGGAGCAGCTCAAAAAAACCTACACAGGGGAAAGGCTCCAAATAATTTTCTCTCCCTAGAGTTTCAAGGGTTGTAAATAGGCATGTGGGAAAGGATATCGGTGAGGAAGTGGTTGTTCTTGTTCGGCCAACACCACTCCTCAAAGATAATGGTGGAGACTTTCTCTAGAGGCTAAATACCATTAAGATTGCAGACGCACCCCTATAGTCAATTACCGAATATCCAAAGCAGATGCCAATTGTCTTGCGAGATGAAGGTGTTTGCCCCATTCTCAATTAGATCTCTTGAGATCCTTAAAAGGACGGATTAGGATACTAGTAAGGTCCAAAAAAAACACAATGGTTTCCTACTCTATAGGGGAATCGTTTCTATACTAAAAAACCCTTTATTATTCATATTCTTCGGTTATGGCTTAAGGGCACGCTTTATTTTGTGGATGGATGCACCAGAGGGGTGAAGTCTCACAAATGATAGGAGAGAGTTAATCTAAATTGAACTTAAGTTCTACCGGGCCCACGAAATCATAGCTTTTGCTGCTTGAAACTTGTTTAAAAATATTAATCTTTCTTAAATGTTAAAGTGAAAGTTCATCTAATACTCGAATTGGGTTTTCCTTCCACTTTGATTTCAACTATTGCTACGTCCTCAACTCGACTCTGAGATCTCGAATTCTTAACAAATAGAGACTATCTCCACTTCTCTTAATTAGCTGCGTGAGGAACAGACTTCACTATATAATATAGGGTAGCCTTAGTTATAGAATTGGATAGAGAAAGCACATGGCATAAAAAGTATGATAAGTCAGATAGCCAACCCTTAATAAAGCAATCTTATTAGGGTCTGGTTGGTCTACCTAAGCTAAGTACTGTTCAAAACGAGAAAAAATTGCTTTTTTAAATGTAAAATGCTAAAGTAATAGGTTGGAAAAAAGTTTCTTATTCCGGGAAAGCTTTCAATTCAAAGAGAGAAATATATTTATTAAATGAGATTAACAAATTTTACCTATATTACAAATAAAAATATAACTAATAATATAATAGAATGGTTGATTTTTCATTCGGTTGATTACTGAAAAAAGTTCTTATCTCAATAAGTCTGTTCTAGACACTTTGTTTCTTTCCACTTGATACCTTTCTATATGGATATATGGCTCTCGATCGAATATGACCGCACCTATCATTGCTTTCTTCGATGCAGATATTGCTTCTAATTCTCATGGATAAACTCCTACTTGATTAGTCAAATTTCTCTATCTCAACTCGTAGACCTATCTGTCCTCTTCTTTTTAAGTAATACAGGTTCTTCTCTTTACATAAGCACGAGTGGAACGTTTGCTTTATGGTTGCCTTCCCATTTCTTCTCCTTTTTTTTTTTCCAATTGTGACTATTAATATATTTGAACTTATTTGACATGCCTTTCTTATTTATCATGACTGTTACAATTAGCTTACCTACCCTACCTTTTGCTTTTGGTATTAATAAACTAAGCTTCCTTTACGGCAGACTAAAAAAGGATATAAAAAATTATGAACTTTTTCTTTAAGTCTTTACAAAGAGTTAGTTAAGATAATCCAATAGATTCCAATTCAATATGGATTACAAAGATTAGAAATGCTATTTATTCTTTATACTTATGGGCTAACTATCGCTTTTACTTCGACTTAATTACAAAGAAGAGGCTTAAGAGGGGCCAACTAAATAAAAGAAAGATACTATAGGGTTAGAAAGAAGAAGATAGGATGCAAGGATAGGTTTCACCGATCGTTTTTACTTGACGCTTTAAATGAGTTAAATTACATCCACCCTTAGTTCATTATCATTAAGGAAACTTTTAGATTATTGCTTTTGAGTCATCATCTCCTCTCACTACTTCCTCAATGTGGCTTAAAAGCCTCACAATTTTTCTTCACAGCCTTTGCTTCAATGAATTCTTTTGATTAAGCAGATGGTAGTTCTTCCTACCTTTGCTTGAAAACATTAACTTGACTTCATTCTTTCAAATAAGAATCATTCATTCTATTTCAAATTTTCAGCTCTAGTTATCATTTCTAACATCTTAACTTGAATATCAAATTTTATTTTTAGAAACTCCCTTTTTTTCTTAATCAAAGAAAAAGAGTCGGAACACAACATCATAGCTATCCCACATGATAGCTTTTGATTTAGCAAACAAACCGTTAAAAGCTAACTACCGATTCACCGTCACTCATTGCATTTCATTCCCCACTAAAAAAGAATTAGGGGATTTTCACAAAAATTTACTCGTTTAGTGAAAGGAGATGTCTATTTATAGAGCTGAGTGAGGCCTAAATTTCCCCTTATGTTGGAGAATTTTCCCTAAGCTCAAAAATAAGGAAACTTAACATCCTAGAAGCATATAGAAAAAGAGGAAGAAACTGTAATCCTCCAGATGTGTCTAGAAATGAGAGCCTTGTTACAATTCATAAGATACCCAATGCTAAGCCCTTTTTTCTTCTTTGGTCTACAGACATTACTCCGACCCACATTAGTAGAAGTTTTACCCTCATTACATCCATGCTGAGGGAAGATTTTAATCAAGTATTCAATCTTCTTCAAAACGCTGGTTGGAATGACAAATGTAAAGGCCCAAAACGAGTGAATATATATTCTAACATCTAACAGGCAAGAATCCCATCAAAAATCCAGTGATAGAGTGGATGAACTCCTTGAGGATGGAGCCTTTGGAGCCAAGAAACACATTACCCTTGTTAGAATTAAATCTCTTATTAATCTTAGTATTTTTCAAAATAATACAATGGAGGACCTCTAGGACAATAGTAAAACGAAAGGCAGAGGGGGGATCTCCTGGGCAAAGTCCTATAAAACCTTTGAAGAATTCAACATTTTCTCCATTAGTCATGATAGAAGGCTAGGGTGGAGACACATCCTTTGATCCAATTTATGAAAAGTCTCTATGGTAGAAAGGTTAAAGTCCCACTCAACTATATCATAAGCTCCGTGAAGATCTAGCTTCATGGTACATTTTGGCTAACCCTTGCCATAAAGTGTTAAGGGTGAAGGAATTTCTTAAACAATGAGGATGTTATCTCCAACGCTCCTCTCCAAGACAAAGGTTGTCTAACAGTTATATGATAATTGGCAGTGTGGCTTTGATATAGAAGATAAAAGCTTAGAGGTGATTTTATAGTTAATATTAGAGCAATAGGCCAAAAATTTGCAATATTAGCCACCACAGAGGATCTTACCTGATTTGAAGTCAATGTCAACTTTAAAAATGAGAAGTCCCACCGTGGCACAAGATTGCTTGAAGAATGGTCGTCAAACCATCAGGACCGGGGGCTTTAGGATTAAAAATAGTGAAAAGGCTATCTTTGATACCGTCCATAGAAGAAAAAGCCAAGAGGGTGGAATGAAGAGAGTTCAAAACTATTTTATTAATAGAATAGCCTAATACAGTAACACTAGCAACGACACTAGCAGAAAAATCTCCAGTAGCCGCATCGAGAGATTTCAGATCCTCTGTAATTAATGTGAGCTCGAAGGCTACTTTGAACATGAGATAATCCAAAACAGGCCAACAACTATGCATTAGAAGCTGTAGATGATCACAGAAAGAAATTGTAAAATTTGAACAAGCACACCATGCATGCTAATACAAGTGGAGTGGTCCGAAATGTTTGCGAGGAGGAACACATTGCAGAGGAGAGTGGCTGCCCATTTGCCATTGATAAGGATATGGTCCAACTTCTTGATAGTAAAGTCAGAAAACTTTTTTCTATTGTACCAAGTGAAAAAGGAGTCGGATGCACATATGCCAAAAAGACCACAATTAATGATGCGGCTCGAGGGGCTCAGCCTAGCTACTATCAAAGACTCAGGATTTCTGTGAAGGATCTCACCACATTGAAAGACAACCCACGGCATCAAAGGAATAGAGCTACAGCTGGCTTCAATGAAGCGCCATAGACCCTGTCGGCCTAAGAAATTAGGACATGCCATTTACATTGTGCTAAAGTTGACTCTCACGGGGGAAGAGTTTAGATGTGATTAGTATAAAATCATGGAAAAAGATTTGCTCTTTAATGAAATAATTCAATTCCAATTCAATAATTAGAATGGGGAACCACACAAGTCCAATATTCTTGATTTAAAAAATAAAAATTAGACAGGGAATTTACACACAATTTCTAATTTAACAGCCAACTAATAGTTCACATTTTCGGTTTTAGTGTAGATTAAGATCCCCAATATCCTCCCAACCCAGTATCTTAATTTCGGTTATTATATGCTTAGTTCTTCTTTGTTTACTCTCCACCATTCTCAATGGTGTAATTCAGATAACATCTCATGAATAAATTGCAAAAAATAAATAAATCCGCAAATGGGAATTCAAAATTGATTAACATCATATTCGGATCCTAGAAGGATCTGCATAGAAAGGAAAGTCAGATTGACCTTGTTGTCCAAAAATGACAGACTTCCTAGACCGAGAATGACTCCAGCAAAGCATATCTAAACCTTTGAGAATGATACAGGAATACAAGCATATTGATGGGCTTTTTCTTTTCTTTTCCTTTTTTTTTTTTTTTTTTTGGAACATTTCTCTTTGATCATGCTATGCTTTTCCTGCTGAGCCAAACAGATGCATCTTCTCTGCAATCACAGCTTTCATGGCTTCTTTTGCAGAAGCCATAAGATGGACAAGATCTTTTCCGGGGTTTGCCAGGGAGTCCATGTATGCCTTCCTCACCTCCGTGTTCACATTAAACTTCCTCACACCAAGATCTATACAATTCTGCTCAAATGCACATCACAAAACTTAAATTATCCAAATTATGTATCATTATAATACGAATGCAGAGACAAAAAGGACAACAAAATTCAAAATACTGCCGCATCATAATGTTTGGGAAGATCTGATATACATAGTTTTACCCTTACATTACAGTAAAGACTACCCCTGTAATTCAAACCCAGCACTATATAGATAACAATAATAGTAAGAGTTTTTATTTGCAAAGGTACTACATCGGTGGACTCTCTACTTCGAAGAAAAAAGAACAGTTCTCGCCAAATTCATCACGAAGTCAATCAATATTACTGCAGGTCACGTATATATGAACATCAACGAAGATCTTTAAGCAAAAATGGCAAATGAACTATGATGTAAAATGAAAAATCAACAGTGATGTGCTAAACAAATTACCTTGATAAGTTCCTTGGGCAATCCAGAAGCTCCATGGAGGACCAGAAAAACACCCTTCTCCGAAGCCAATGCATCAAGATCCTGGACACTAAGATGACTGGTATCACAAGGAAAAGAAAGTTTCCTATGCTATCAACGAGCACACTAAATGCGTATAGCAGACAGTGAATTTTGTCAGGGATGATTTATGAGAAGATAGAGTTGAGGCTTAGATATGCATGGTGATTGCCAAAACGATGGCTTAAAATTCAAATTCTACCAGTACCATCCCAAAAGTGTGTTCACAAAACCATCTTTCTTCAATGAAATGAGAACATCAAGGAACTTAACTCCTATGGATATTAGGGTGAGATGAGCGGAAAATATGTTTGATACGGTGCTAGCAGTGACCATCAGAAAAATGCATTCCTAGTTGACTGTGTCTCATGCCCCAATCAACAGTATGCACTTTGTTTTAAAGACAGATGAGAAAGATCATGGAACTAAAACAGAAAATTATCAACAAGAATCATTTTTAGATTAATTCCAATGCGGCTCATTCAACGTACGAATAGCACTATCACTACAGAAGGTTATGCATGTGACCTTAAGCAAATTGAGCTTTAGATTTGGGCCACTTGCTGGATACTTTCCATGGACATTGCCTATGCACACTGCCAGAGCATCTATACCAGTCTCATCAATGAAATCACGGGCCTAAAAATTCATAAAGGACCAACATAAGTTAAAAAAATTGATAAAGAACCACCCATGAGTAAGAGATCAATAACATTGTTGAGACAAAAGCTGATTTTGATAGGACACAAAAGGAAGAACCTGGTTAACATCAGTCAGCCTTGCTTCATACTCTTCAACAGTCAAATCATCCTCTGTCCCTGATAGTCTTCCTAATTCAGCTTCCACCAACATATTCTTTGAATGGGCCAACTTGGATATGTATTTTGTGTATGATATGTTCTCCTCTAATGACAGATGTGAACCATCAACCATGACTGAGTCAAATCCCTGGAGTAATTACTCAAAATTAGAATAAAACTAACAAATTTCAATCTGATACTTTAAAACAGTTCAACTAATCTGTGCAATCACATGAGCTTAGAAGCATGAGCATTTGATTAAAATTAGCATGACATCTCTCTTTTCTTTTTGTTCTATTACACCCTCTACTGAATGAGCTTAGCAACACAATATATA
>JAODPA010122918.1:52553-73574 GCA_025585075.1 Nepenthes mirabilis | reverse complement strand
ATATATATATATACAATCTTACCAACTCAATAGCTTCAATTAAATTTTGCTTGGAAGTTCCATGGTCAAAGTGCACAGTGACTGGTACCTGCAATACAAATACTTGTAATATTTCTGAAAGCCATTTTGGACATAAAAATGCTTATGTTCATAAACTTCTCATTTCGCTTCATAAGAGTAACCACCTTCTCAAAAAGCTGCATATGTGTAGTTGACATATAAGAATTTAATAGAGTAAGGAACCACTATAAAATATCATATGAAGACTAAACATAACAATAGGAAGTCAGCAATACTCTATGGACATTTATAGACAAGTTTTTTCACTTAACCAACTAACCAGGGAATTCGGTAAATTGAAAGAGAGTATCTATGAATTTTCAAAAAAAAGAAAAAAGATAGAAAGCAAAATGAAAGGGGGAAAAAGAAATCGATAGACAATCTTGTGAAATCCTTTGCCTAAATACATGGATTTTGACAGTGAATATGCAATACAATGATGGTGGAAGACCAAAGGTCTAGCACAAATGGTTCTTACAGGCTACATAGAGTGAGTTAACTCCCTTAGTTGTCATGATTATGCAACCAAATATAACATTTAGCATCAAAATTCTATTTCAGTGGAGGCATGAACAACCTTGGCCTCATACCATACACTTTAAACAATGCGTCAACTCTTCATGTCACATATCCAGAAAAACTGTCGTTCAAAAGAACCAATCATAGCAGAAAGTCGCCCTGTCATTTTATCTACACATTCAAAAATTAAAACCTTCAAAAAACGTTCTTACACTGGCTTGATCTGCAGCAGAGACACAGCAAGCAACCAAAGGAAGACCTCCCTGGTTTAATGCACCGGGGTGAATCTGCAAATGAAAACAATAATTTAGTAAATGAACAATCATTTTGCTGAATAGGACCACGTGATGGTGCACAAATTCCACTCCAAGGTTTTCTAAAGCTATGTGATTAGAGAGGACCCCAAGGTGCTCAGAAGGCTGCCAAAACAAAAGCACTGGACCAACTCAATCAAACAGATTGAGTTGGTTTTATTGGGCTTTTGCTCAGTCTTTGTTCCAATCCAATCTGGCCAATTGGGTTGGTAATACTAGGATTTCAGTTAGTCTTTGTTACAAATTGTTAGAGCAGTTTTTCTCAGATCAATATAAGTCTAGGTGTTTCAAGGACCAACTCAACCAAACCCAATCCACATAATAATGTATGCATTGTATATAGGTATACTAATAGGAAAATATGAATGTGCATATACATATGAATATAATTAATTTGGTTGACTCCTTCCAAATAGCGGAAACAGGTTCAATTCCCATTCTACTTGCCACTGTTAAACATATATATATAATAAGGTTGATTAGTGGGTGGGGGTGTGAGAAATATAATGTAAAGAAAGTGATTTTACTTCATGCCATGGACACTTGTAATGATTTGTTATACCTTCATACTTCCCATGAGGTTTCTACTTGTGAATTTTTAATTTTCTAATTAAATATACATGATATGGACATTATCTAACTTAATTTGTAGAATTTATTTATTTATCAAAAATTTTGGGTGCAAAGTTTACAAACAAATCTTCTTGGACTTGTGGACCCAAACCAACTCAAGGGTGGGTTGGTCTAAATGCAATGAGCATCAGTTTTACATCCAATTTTCTAGACCTGACTATGATTGAGTTTATTATCAATTCCAGCAATCCCCTGGTCCATGTGCAACCCTTGTGAACCACCAGAAATAAAGCACAACTAGCTTTCTATATTGTCAGGTAAATATAGCTTTTGATGTTGTTAGCACGATGAATTGTTTTAGACAGCCTAAGAATGCAATATAACTTAGGGAACACACCCAAATTTGAAGAACCTAAGATGCTTCGTCAAATGTAGGAAGCTAGAATCATAGGTAAAAGGCAATGCGCTTAACATTGATCGCTTTCGGGATGAACTTATTCTAACCTGCAAGATGGCGGGACTATGCTGTTCTTCTGCAGCTTTGACAACTGCCTCAACACCTTCTAAATTATATACATTGAAAGCACCAACTGCATATCCACCTTTTTTTGCATTCTTCATTGCATGCATGAAATACAATGAGCATATTAGGAACATGAGGTTGAATGAATCAAATGGAAGATAAAGAGTTTAAGAGTTCTAACAAGTAGTAGATCTTTTGTTGATAGAAGTCTGGATGGGCGAGCCCAACATTTTACAACTTCAGCCAATGCTTTATGGTCGCCAACATTACCTACAAAGCATATTCAGAATTTACATAACAACAAAATTTCTACTTGTATTTTAGTGACAAACCATATGGGGGATAAATTTACCTGGAAAAACAATATATGGAACTCCTGGGTGCCTACTTTCCGCACCTAGCAGCCACAAAGGTACACCAGCCAGGGCTTGCCCAACTACTTTAGCACATTTGGCTTCAAGAGCTTTTGTAGCAAGGTCAGATGATGTTATTCCACCCTGAAAGGAACCATATAACCTTCAAACTACAGCCTTATCCACCATGAGGCTTTGGCAATATGCCAATACTTTACTATCACCGGGATATACTGAACACAGAAATGCAATAATTTTGTAGCACTTTTCGTAACTCTAGATTTAGTAATGGGACCTAATTCGCAGGCCTTAACTCTATTTATCATACACAGATAATAGTGTAGGAAACATCACTCTCATGGCCATTCCACTTCTTTCTCCACTTCCAAAAGTCCCCTTGATCTCTTCTCTTTTCTTAGCATGAGAAGAGAAGACTAGAACTTCCATTGCATTTGATTTCCCCTATGTAGAAATTTTGCCTCAAATTTTCACCAAAGACTACCTAACAGCCCAGTTGAAGATTTGAAGGAGATTAGTGACATATGTTAACAATGGTTTCTCGTGACCAAAAGAAGATATGCTGTTGAACAAAGAGTGGCCAGAACACCAATCCCCATATCATGGGCTGTGGAGAGGCCAAACTACCCAGTGCCTAGGTTTACCATTGTAATGCAGAGGTTGTATTCATAATTTGAACCCATGGCCTCCAAGTTGCAACTGGCCAACTTTTTCATTGTGTCAAAACTCACCATCATGGAGTATATTTTACTAAAAAGAACTCTTGAAAAAAACTAAAAAGGAATGTACTTTTGAAGTAAAACTCTTGAAAGAACTAAAAAAAAATTACATTAGCTGATGCATGTACTTAAGAAGAAACATTACAGAAAGGAAAAATAAGTGGTCGTAAGTACAAAATATAAAGTACCTTGGCAAGAATATAATGAGGTTTAGTAGTTATGCGCCTAACAATTTCCACCAAAGCAGAGCTGACTTTGAAATTGATTTCCAAACTCTCAGAAGGAGCTGTTAAGTAGGCAACTACAGATTTAGATGCAAAAAAATTTATATTGAAGCAAAATGAATATTCAAAAAACAAAGCATTTGCAGAGTGTATAAAAAGAACTAAATACTACCACTGCTTTATTATCTGCATATTTCACTAGATTAATAATCAGCAGCAAACTGATTGAATGCCAATCATACTTCATATTCCACAGAGAAAAGGGAATGTATTAGGAGCCAAGAACGAACAGTGGGAGTTTTACAGAATGAACAAACTACTTATAAACTTTACAGTAAGACCCAAATAGGAGAGCATAGTAAAAGTCAAGAGACAAGAAAACACACTTTTTCCAGTGATTAGCATCCGACTTGTCATAATTAGGGTGTCCATACGTCCCTTAAGGAAAATATCAGCTATTTCAGCAGACTGCCTAATCTCCTCCTCTCTCTCTTCTGAAGACTTCATGGCCACTTTCTCAACAGAAATCTAATCAAAACAGTGGAGAAATTGAATCTTTCATGCTACCAACAAATTTTTAAACAATGATCAACAGATGAAAATAAGAAGTTATCAACTAATCATTTTCTAGCTGCTTTTCTCCAGTATGGGTGGCTAAAACAAGTAAAAATAGAAACAAAGCAGCATGGATCACCTCAATGCATTTCAAGTGTTGGCCATGCTGTAATTTAAGTTCTTCAACCTGCAAATCGAGAATAATATAAAGCATGAAAGCTGCAAAACTTTCAACAGTCAGAGGTAAAGTGATTTAGTTAAACAGGGAAACAACAGATGCAACAGAATCATTCATTGAACCTGTTTCGTTGTTTTTGGAACATAAGATCCCACAACTATTAGTCCACCAGTCTTTCCTTTGTTTATTCCCAAATCAATTGGAGAAACTGCTGCTCTCGGGATTATCCCAATCCTAGCAGAAACGAAATTAGCAGCAGTGCGACATAGAAAACGTTTTCCTTTCAATTCTGCCTGAGATCAAATAGAAGCACACCACGGTAATCTGTAGTACCCCTGAGAGACTTATTAGATTGTAAAGAAATGAATAAGAAGACAAAGTTCCTCAAACAGGAGAGATTTTACTTGTATCATTCCAGCAGCAAATACACCCATGTCTCTTTCACTAGCTGCATTAACTATGCAAGTTGAGCCCTGTCACATAACATATATACGAGACACTTTAGGTGAAGACTTGTCAAGTGTCATCCTTATTGAGAGAAAAGAAAATGGTATGCTGAGGATCAAATTATGGTACAGACTAAAATTGATCTTTCCTGTAATATTCAGAATAATTTTATATTTTTTCTCACAAAAATGCAGCAAAGATAAATTCATCCAGAATAGACATATCTGTTTATGGCAATCCAAAGGTTAGAAATATTCTAAGCAAGCCAAACTATTAGTATACAAAGAATACATGTTCTGTACCTTTTCTAAACAACAAAGCCGATCACAAACAGCATCTGGACCACCTCTACGCAGAAGCTCAATAGAAATAGAAGCAACATGGCTAGCAAGTATACGTCCTTTTGTTTTCTCCTCTACCCACTAGAATCAAGAAAAATTGCAAATGTAAAATCTTATCCATTGTTATTTCTTTGTTGCCTGAAATTATTATTGATTTATTGGGAAAGCGAACCGAACCTCTCTTAGATTTGAGGATTTATACCCAAAAGCATGGTCCTTAGCAAATTCTGTTTCTCCCACAGGGTAAAGTCTAAAACCATTAATTTCCACAAAAGTATTCTCAACATGCACAAAGTAGTTACTATGTTCAAGGAAACAAAAATCAGAAACTTGAAAGAAATAATTCTGATACCGATCAGATTCTGCAACATAATGTACGTCTCCTATTGTGTAACGGCCTCCATCAAGAAAAAACGGGCAAATGATCCATGCATCCATTTCCCCAAGGACTGAAACAGCAGCATCTGCTTCCTGATAAATCCAATGGCCATAAGCCAAGATTTAGATAGAATAAATTGCAATTATGTCGCTATACATTGTTTTGAGGTAACTTTAACTTGCCTCGGGAAAATGACCTCGCAATGTTGAGTCACCTCTCAAGACTACTGTATAGTCAATGTCACCAACTGATTTAGCAGCGGTAGATAAATTAGTACAAATTTCTTTTATGAGTGCAGCAGCCTGAAATGGCACAAGAAACAGCTTTGAAATCAATACAACTAAATAGGTTGTTCTATGCATTCTTAACAATGACAGTGAAAGTAGGTATTGAAGGCAGGCAAATACCTTTTCAGCACCAAGTGCACGGGAATTTGTCAATATGAAAAAGCATTTAGGCTTCTTCATGAACTGTTTGGTAAGTGATTCAGTGCTCCTGTACAAGGCAAATCAGAAGAATAGCTTCTTAATTGAACCTTCTTCAACAGAAAGAACATCATAAACTTTTTGCGAACATAATGAAACTAAGCATCTAGCGACCTTTATGTTATTCTCAAACCAAATGCAGTAACTTAGCCTTGCACATAATAGATTAACAATGCTGAAGAAATATGTCTCAACCAAGGATACGAATTTAGGACAAGACGAATACCACTGTGTTAGAACTTCAATATCATGAACAGTTTGGGTTCCAGTGGGATCATCGTCAAGGACAACCAAAGGCTTCAGATTATTCTGAGTCAGCCTGAGGATATCATCAATTGGATCCACTGGCCATTCAAGAGGAAGAGTTTGCATGACGGATTCTTTACCAAGGATGGGAAGTTTTCCTTCAACTTTAACCCCCGTAAGTGACTCATAAACCTGTGCACAGAAGCATATGGCCGGTAAAATTTTAAGAGCCCACATTCAGCCATGATTGCAACACATAACCAACTATCTTGATCAGCAAATCAAAGACAAAATCAATTGCCTTATTTCAATTCAATTAGATTGACATTCTAAAATCCTTAGATGCACAAGGATATCTTACATGTCTTGCTGGAAAGTTAATGGCATTACAGGGTTAGTAGTATCAATGTTTTGGGTTAAAACTTTCTCGTCTCTTGATATCATATTGTTTATACCCCTAGAAAATAAAGTAGCACTGCTACATGTTTATACCTTAACTACAGCAGCATCATCCAACAAACCCCAGCCAGCAGCAGAACCTGCTTGCAAGAAAATGAAATTAATTGCATATAAACTTTAAGCCTTAAATGTAGTGGAGAAAATAGTTAAAAGGGCAACACATTTTTTCCCCATAGCTAGCCAAGGCTGCCATATATTTTATAAGATCAATTTTGACAACACAAGTGAGCTGGTGCAAGTTTCCTCCCTATCCTTTCTGCTACAAGGAAAGTAACAGATGTTTTCCTGAACCATAAACATATGAAAATTAATTGCTTCATCTGGGTGTTTGGAGATAGCCCAGCATATCAACCATAAACACTATGTTGAACAGAATGGATGAGGCTATATATAAAAGTTTCATGAATAAGTTTGATGCTATAAAAGGTAGACCAAAAAACCATGAGTTGTCATGAAACAAGGCCAACTCAACCGGATTGCCAAAACTTGATGCAACCTAAAGGAATGGATCCAGAAGAATGGGAAAGGCCAGGTAAAGAGGGAATGTAACTTTTTACCCCCCTGGGGATTGTCAGAAATGTAATTTGAGTTAGTTTAATGAAAACATGTATGAAAGAAAAAGTCAAATTTATGCATAAACCATAGGAACAATATGCAACTGATATATGATCATATGTCATAAATAAGAAACGATCAGTGGGTCTTTATCCATGCTGTAACACGTTTTCTACAAGTTCTATTGTAAAACTTGGTTATTTAAAATATATTTATCAATATTTTTTATTTAATAAATCAAAAACATGATTTTCCCCAACTTTTATTATTTTTATCCATGTTTGTATAGGAATCCATAAAGAAGCAATTCAACCAATCAATATGCCCGATGAGTATTCTATCCATAAATTGTTCACTTCTCTCGACAAATATAATGGAGCTGCACAAACTGAGTGAAGCAAGGAGAAGAAATAGGAAAAGGGCGTGAAGGATCGCTGGGGAACAATAAGTCAACAGTTATGACAACAATTGGAGGCTTGATGGAAAGGTAAAGAATGATGAAGACTCGAACATTATTCTCAATTTTTTGTACTCAAATTAGTACTCTCCCCCCCCCCCCCAAAAAAAAATTGTCATACAAAAAAATTCTACCATAAAACAAGAAAAGATGAGGAATTATTTATTTTGATTTTAGACTTGTTAGCTACACAATGTACTATGTTCCATGGCTTATGACATTAAGGACAAAAGTTATGATTACTAAGTAATTTCGTTTTTAGACTTCTAAGTTACTATACTAGAAGTATGAGGTATTAATCATGTTCAGCCACTCAAGTTACAATTGTATGTTGTTTACTACTTGGTCAAAAAAATTGCAATGCTTTTCTTCATTGCCCTCAAAAAATTAGTTCTATGTCATTTTTTTATTGTCCAATTCCGCGTAGTATCAAAATCCAACCGGCTTAAAATAACATGATAATTTTTCCCAAATCCTTAAATTTTTCTATGAATTATGGTGAAATTAGAAGAAATTTTATAGCTGCAAAAAAATTAATATTCTACTCTAAAAGTCAGGGCAATCCAACACATACTCTTCAAATTTCCATAAATGATTAATATCCTCTACAAAGGAGCATGGGGTTCAAACTTTCCACCATCCTTGGAGGTGTTGTAGTGTGTCAATAGGCAACTAATCATCTAAGAGAGCTGCCCTATGATAGGCAACGGATTCTCAGGACATTACAACGATGATCAAGAGTCTTTATGAGGAAAGGGCCAAGTGGACACTATTTAGCAAGGAATGAAGGGCTCAGTAGTGCAGATAATATTTGGGGTGGAGGTCTAGACCCTCAATTGAATTCAAGATGTGTTTCTATATGTCACACTTGAGGGGATAACCTTCACAAGGGAGGGTCAAGGTGGGAAAATTGGGCCAAGTAAACACTTGTGACAGTGGAAGCACAGAACAAAGAGACATAGTGCTACTCAAGATTAATATCATGGTTGTTAAGTATGATGCTTTTTGAGATCCAATAGTTAAATGCACGCAAGTACGCATGGGTGACTTAGATACGTTATAAAACGTGTTGCCTTCATGAGTGGTAAGATCACTACTGAACATAATGCTTGAGTGCTCAAATGTCTTGGATAGTGTGTCACTAACAAGAGTCGCATACATAGGTGAACTAATGAGTTTCCAATGATGGACTAGAGCATGAGTGCTCCATGTAACAAGATGCTTTATAATAACCTTATCTGACAAGCTCAAAATTAAGCATGAGAATTTATTGATGGGGCGAGCATCAGCTTTTTGGTAAGCTAGATGTCAGGAAGCAATTGACATGCTACTAACTGCTCAATTAGTGTGGGAGCCTAAAATTAATTGTGGACTATGCAGGACATGTTCAGAGGGGTTTGACCTGTAAAACTCGTGTGTCTAAGTATTTGATTGGATCTTCGAGTTGAAAAAGGTTGACATTGACTAGAAGAAGTCTTAGAGCCACACAATTATTTCCACTACATGTATACAGGATCATGACATATGGTCCTTGGGGCTTGCGCTACTTGCCATGCGTACAAATTTGACCAAGTAGGAATAATTTTCTGACAAAAGATGGCATTAATCCAGGAAGGTAACAACTATAAATATGATTAATTACACAACCTTGAATATTTCAATGAATAATGACAAATTCAGATGGGATCTTGGGGTTGTAGCAAAAATGTTAGAAACCACTGTAAAAGATGGAACAATCCAACTTATGATCCTAGAAACCCATAAATATCTAAATACTCTATAAAGGAGGAACATAATGTTCAAGCACTTCACCATCCCTGGGGTACTGAAGTGCGCTAAGGCACTATGCATCACTTGAGGGAGCTGTCCAGTGGTCAACAATGAGCTCAGAATGAGGATGACTAAGAGTCTCCATGAGATAAATGAAAATTTTGGACTATCTAGCAAGGGATGAAGGGCTTGGCTGTTTAATAGTGTTCAAGATAGACGGTCGAATCCTCAGTGGCATTGGAGATGTGTTTCTATATGTCATACTTGAGGGGGTTATATGAGCTTGGAATGTGACGAAGATGCCTAAGAGTCTCCACGAGGCAAGTGCAAAGTTTAGACTGTCCAGCAAGAGATGAAAAGCTTGGTAGTTTCAATAGTGTTCAGGATGAAGTTTAGACCCTTAGTGGTTCTGGAGATGTGTTTCTATGTATCATACTTTAGGGGATTATCTTACCAAGGCAAGAGACAATTTAGGAGTCTTAAGCCAAGAAAATGCTCAAAATGTGCATGTGCGGAATTGGGCAACCATGCTACTTGGCAGTAACTTTATGGTTGCTGAGTATGCTACTTGTTGAGAATTGAGGTTTGATGCATGCAAGCACACTTGGGTACCTAAGATGTATTATAGAGCATGTTACCTTCATGAATATCTAGACCACTACTGGATATAAGGCTTAAATGCCCGAGTGTTGAAACAATACGTTGTGGATAAGAGTGGCCTATACTAGCAGACTAAGGAGTTCATGGTGATGGATAGGAGCATGAGTTCTCCATGTGATGAGATGCTTTACAATGACCTATGTAAGCAATAGTTGAGTGAGGATTGAGAACCTATCAATACGGAAAACATCAACTTGAGATTAGACAAACTTCGAGGAACAATGGACATGCTACTAGCTTCTTGACTAACAAGTGTTAGAGAGTAGAAGTTATTGTGGATAAGCAGCACTCATTAAGAGGTGTTTGACTTGCTAGCTTTGTATAGGTTAATATAAAGAGGGGACAGTCGGATCCTTGAGTTAATAAAGGTTGGCCTTAACTTGGAGATATTTCAGTTACACGATTAGATACTGCTATGTAATTATGGGATTGAGATATAATGATATCAGAGCCGAGTCAACAACTTTAGTGCTTTACTCAACTGCATGAGATTTGGTTAGAGGATAAATTTGGCAGTAACTGATGGAGTTGATTCTCGGTTGATCTCGATTAGAACTATGGGAAATTTTGTGGAATCAAAACGCTACATGTAAACTTTAGCGCTATCAAGGAGTTGAGACTAACATTAAAACTTGATTGACAACAATGTTGGGTTTTGATGTCACGGTGTCTTCAAATTTTATCGGGGGCATTTGAGAAGCAGAGCTATACTCAAAGACAATGTGTGCTTACTTACTAGTCATTGGTGACTTAAGGGTCAATTGAGTAGATGAGTATTGTTTGGTAGAGTTTGCTTAACAATGATCTTACATTGAGAAGTCAAATTTAGCGTTATTGTTCTAACTTTCCTGTTTTGGATGTACTCAGAGTGACAAGGTCATAAGGAGTTCTAGTTATAGAGTTGACAACAAATCAAATGTGGTATACTATGGTAACTAGTGCGTTGGGTACTACTATGTTATACAACATTGTTCGTGTATGACTTGAAGTGGTATGATCCCAAGGAGTCATATTTCATAGAGTAGTCAACAAACTTATGGGGACATTTGACCATAAACCATTATATTTTGACTGAAGTTTCATTCCATAAGAGTTCAAAATTAAAACAAGTTAGTTGAGAGTACTAGGTGATTTTGAGAACCATGTCATTTGAGGATGACCATCTCAAAGTTATCATAGGCAAGCAGCATTAGCGGATGAACTTCATTGCACCAGATGACATGTGTGAGAGGCACTTGGGTTCACTAGAGAAGACTTCATAAGGTATCATTTGGTGTGATGTCGTTTGAGATTTTATGTTAAGTCTTGCTTAATGGGCCATGTCAGCCACTTAGGCTACATACTTCTATGGACTACGTTATCGAAGGATGACCATGTCAAGGTTGTAGCTGGCCAAATGATAGCGATAGATATGCTTTTCGGGATGAGACAACTTGTGCAGGAGACACTTGATACACTAAAATAGCTTTCATAAGAGGATTATCATGCAAGAATGTACATGCAAGGCCACACCCTTGACCTTAGTAAGAGTAGTGTTTAGGTAAACAGTTAAAATAGTCCAAATCTTCAGGGAGGACACACTATTATGATACACTAGATGATGTCTAGAGAAATTTCACTCATATTGCTATGTGATTTTTTGTATGTATCCTGAGGGAGAAATCAATATATGAGGCATTGACAAATCCTTTAGATGGAAGCTACGTTTGGGACCTCATCAAGGAATCAAGGACATCTACGACATGATTGTGTGGTGATGCCTTTCAGTTTAGGCAAAGTTAATATCACATGTGGCGAGTAGTTCTTTTGTGAGGAAGGCCAACTTCTTTCTAAAAAGATAGAAAGAATGGGGTTTGACTAGGGAGCTAATATCCGTAGGCAAGCAAGCAAATGCTTGTGAAAAGACAACTCAGTGGAGTCAAAGAACATTGTTCCGTAGGAATCACCATATTGAGCTCAAAGGACCTTGACTACGTGTTCCTTCGTTTGCACAGATATTTTCAAGGTGTTCAAAGCAATCGATATCTTGTTCCGAGCTGAGTCCAAAGGGTTGGGCAATGAGTTGCTTCTATTTTGAGAGCAAACTTTTTTTGAAGATTTTTAGAACACTATATTGATGTACAATTATGGCTTAGAGATGCTATAGAACTTACTAAGAAGATTTTGTTAGAGATAATCCGGATCACTTTACCAAGGTAAAGTTGGGATGTAGAGATGCTTTAGAGTATTTGCGAAGTAAAGTTCCTATTAGAGATAGTCTGGACCACTTTATTGAGGTATAGTTGGGGTACGGAGATGCTTTAGAGAATTTGTAAAGACATACAAGAATGCTAATTGAGTCGAGTAAACACTGGAAAAGCTACAGGCACAGAATGAGGCAACAATGTGCTACTTGAGATTAGCTTCATAATTGCTGAGTATGCTACCTAATGGCATTTGAGGGTTGATGCATGCAAGTACACTTGGATGACTAAGATGTTTTATGGAGCGTGTTGCTTTAAAGAGTGTCGAGACCACTACAGGACTATGGCTTGAGTGCCCGAATGTTGGGGAATGGGGAGAATGCATCACGGACACAAGTAGAATAAAATGGACTAATGAGTCTAGTTGATGGACGAGCATGAGCATTATGTGCAACGAGGTGCTTTATAATGACCCCACGTAAGTAAGTGCCAGGTGAGGCATGAGAGCCTATCAATAGGAAAAGCGTCAGTTTGATGGTGAGCCGGATGATAGAAAGCAATTGATATGCAATTAGCTGGTTCACTAAGATGTGTGGAAACCTCAAAATTATTGTGGCCAATGCAGGACTCATTGAGAAGAATTTGACTTGATAGTTTTGTGTCTCTGAATATCAAAGAGAGGGCAGTTGGATCCTCGACTAGAGAAAGATTAGCCTTGAATACAAGAAGTCTCAGTGTTGCACAGTCATTCCTGCTGCATACCTATGAGACAGTGACAGCATACCAGGATAGAATTGAGTCCAGTGTCAAAAGTTTCTAATGTCTGTGTTTGCATTTATGTCCATAGAAAAATGGACTGCTCGCAAGTTTTGATTAAAAGAGAGGGGGGAGAGAGAGAGATTGCAGAAAAGAAGAGAGGGGGACGTACAGGGTCACTCCACCAGCTGATGACTCGGGGGGAAACCTCTCCTAAATGGGAAGATAATAGGATTGAATGGTGACCACTAGATCAAAATTAACGGTGAAGATTAAAACACTTCTAAATTTCTGATTTTTCTAGCTGAAGTCAATGACATCGATTGGATATTTGGATCTCTGAATGGATAGAGGACAAAAACACAGACAATTAGCAAGTAAGAACACTATGAAGACAAAACCACCTACCAACCAAGCCTTTTAGGCCCTGAGGCCATCTCAGGACCAAAAAGTGAACCATTTGTTAGCAAGACATGAGCATTATAACTTTATAAACTAATTTGAGAATCATCACCTTTGCAATATGAGTTGGGACATCACAATTTATCCTCATATCCTTCCCACTCAAATGCCAGCATCCATAACAAAGCCCAATGATTGTCTCATGTGATGACCACAGGCCGCTACAGGCCCTCATATTACTATCAACACTCTCAATGCCGCCGCCATCAATTTCCCTTCCTGAGTCCAACTAGGGAGTCATCAATGGTGCATACTAGCTCCCAGCATATTACATATAGTAAAGGCAGAGGTTTTCATATTGTAGCTAAAACCTAAAACACCTAACAACCAAATCTTTTAGGCTCTTGAACCAAACAGAGGCTTGAAATATCAGAGGATAAGCCCTTAAATCTTACAAACTAATCTCAAGCTCATCATATTTCGCTGCAGGATGGATATCACCTATATGCCCTAGGAACATACCAGCAATAACTCTCAAATGAGTTTTATAAAAGAACTCTCATCTTTGATTTCAAAATCAAGTCCATGTTACCCTCAAAGAAAACATTTTGCAAGACTTGTCATAATCTGCCCAAAGATAATGGAACAATTAGTGGATCCTATGCATCCAGTTTCCTAACTCAGAACTCAGACCATATTCACCTATGTTAAACTTTTTGGTACTCTCAGTATTCCCCTTTTTTTTATTTGAGAAAAATGAGAATCATATCGACAAGAAAAGCCAAAAAAGTGGTGGCTTCACCTCTGTACCCAGGTGGTTTATTAACTAGGAAAGAAAAAAATACAAAAAAAGAAAGAAAAGGGTAAAAGTAGTGCTGGATTATACAACACTATTCTGACAATCTCAATCAATCCACAAACTCTACAAGATCCCAAAAATAAAGTAGCTGATTGCTTACAAATGCCACAATTTAAAACGCTACTACACTAAATCTACTCCATCGGAATCTTGCACTTTTGTTTTCAAGAACAAGGGACCACCCTATAGCATGAAGTGGTTTAGCAACTGGTTTGGCCTGTCATACTATTTGCTTTAAATACTATAACCATGATTTGACCTTGTTGAAAAAGAATTCTGCAATAGTCCACCTCAACCCCTTCATAGAAATAGCTGACCGACATTTTGCATATTCATTTCACAGAAAACAGCTCCTCGTGAGCCCTATTCTTCTATATGAAGTTTTTCCAGAGCAAATATTCTTCCAATGATGCTTTTCAAGCAGAAATACAACTCTAGTACGATGTTTGAACTTTCAAATCATCCAACACCACACAACCAACCAATATTTTATTAGGAGCTGCTTCAAACTTCAAAACAAGCACTGTCAGACAACTTTCATAAAATCCATAGTATGTTACATATGAATAGAGTAAATATCCTACTATTTCTCATCAGCTTCTCTCCCCTACCTGAAAACATCAACCTGTACAATCTTCTCAACACTGTCTAATGAAGTGATGCTAGCTCAGTACTCAGAAGTAGCCAGACAGTAGCCAAAGTCAGCTCAAGGAAGACACCTGGCAGCAAGTCAGAACATGCTGGACCAAGCCAGAACAAGCCAGCTGCTGAGATTCTGTTTTACTGATTTTTCTCTAATTCTGTTAGTAATTGGTCTGCATTTGGTTTAGGTTGTTCCAATCTTCTTGAACTAGTAACTCATGTATAAATAGCCTATAGATAAGGTTACATCAGAAATGAATGACACTGGAACTGAATGAAAGAAATGAAATACGTCGCCTCCCTGAGAAGTTTATTTTCTTTCTCTAAGTCTGCCTTCTTTACATGTCCTTCACTCTTCCCTGAATTTTCCCTTCACCTTTACAAACAGCCGTATTCTTATAATCAAGTTGGCCATCTAGCTATTTCATTACACATCCCATACTACCAACTTCTTTATAATAAGAGCCATGTCTCCTTAATGCTTAGAATGGAATTGGTTAGAATGGAATGAATTTTCTAATCTCTCCCATATCAAACTTGAAAACTGTCTTACTGGATATTCTGTTCAGTCTGAAAAATGGTTCGATCATATGTTATCCAAATAGCAAGAAATACCTACTTTATTCATCAAATCACAAGATGATGATAATATGTTCTCTCAACTGTCTTCCAGAAGTTAAATAAGTCAGCATTGAGCTTGGGACAGTATAAGCAAGGAACAGGACTCCATAAATCACAGGTCAGCCAATTGGTCCACAAGGAGATGAGGTTCTCTAATATAAGTTTCAATAATATCGGCTTCAGGACTGACATATTGTCTTCACTTTGTTTCATCAGGGCATGCTGGAAATTGAAATGGAAATGTTTAACACATGTAAGAGACACAAGACACATGCCTACATATAATTGTACCTGCCAAGAATAACTGATGTGCAGTGACAGCTATGTGTAGTGGAAGTTTCCGGGATGAGCATTCATTCGAGATTATTCCCTGTAGGAAGGCTAATCATTTAATGTGCTTACAGTGGAAATAAGAAAGTAGCTAGTTGCTTCTACTCTTGATATATGTTTATCTAACCAGATCCTTCACAAAGATATTGAGTGCAGAGCATGGTCTATAATCATTGTCCAACATGTGTGGTCCTCGATTTTCAAAGATCCTGAAATAGAGAAATGGCCAACACTGTCAATCAAGAAATAAACAAAAAATTACTGGGATGTTTTAAACTTTAATATGATAATGCATCATATAAATGTAAGTGTCAAACAACAATATAAGAAAAGTTCGAAGTATTAGATGACTCTCATCATCAACAGGGATATGCCACAAATCATAATCGACAATGACGTTTGCAGCCTACAAGTCTCACTGAAAATATATTGACTGATGTAAATAAGAGGCACAACAAATATGTCCGACATGTCAGGCTAAGGCATCAACATAGAAGTGCGATTTAGTCATTGACCACCCTTTGTTACATTTGAGGAACGATGACCTTCTTCAGCGACCTAATCTTGGGTACCAGAATGTTCACAAAGTTTGTATTTCCATGATATTTAAGATGTTATGCAAGGAGTTATTCATCAGGGATTCGATTCAGTATACCACACTATTACAAGTCCATTCATCAAAAAGGATAATTTAAAATGCAAGAAACAATACACAAAGATCATTGAAGAAATCAAGCTGTTATGCAAATGTTTAGGCATTTTAAGAGGATGTAATTGTAGGAATATGATTTATCATGGCCAAACTGCTGGTTTCGTAGACCAGTCATAAAATAAACTAAAACGGAAAATAATTCTTTACGATTAGGTTACCATATGGATGCATCAGGTCTATCATAAATATAAGTTCTTTACGTACGAATCAATCAATCAACAAACAAGAAAGGCGCAACAGTCACTTTATGCATCATGGCTCTAGACTAATGTTGAATCATGTTATATCCATCTTGCCTGCCCATGCTCTCTCTTCACATTTCCTTTGATATTCAAGTTGAGATTATTTTTTTTTTTATTTTATAGAGTACGGAAGCCTACAAGAACAACTCCAATAGCAAAACATTGCACCAGAATTTTTTTTTTTTTTTTTTTTTTTTTTTACAAAGTGCAATCCATGAGTATTGCAATAACCAAACCCAACTAATTACTTTAACTGCAAAACAGGAAGTTTCTGTTTTCAAGCTCAGATTAAGAAATAAAATTGCTTTACCTTTTAGCTTGAGAGTAATTTCAAACATGACTACAAAGTTTTGATTACTTCAAATTAAATGTTGAAAATGGCATGACTGAGGCACATGATTGGAGCTCCTAAATAAACCTGTCTAGGAGATGCCTCATGGAAGTTAAACATACTAGTGCAAATCTCATTTCTTTAGCATTGTATACTTCCATCGTCCAGCAAGCATATATTCATCTTGATCAGAGCAATTTATTCATCTTGCAAGGCTTTTGGTATTATGTATGATAGAGACCAGGTACTTCGTAACCTATGGCACTGAAGGCCATCAATGTCCCAGTTTTTTAACTCTCCTAATTTGGATCAAAACTCTTGACAAACTTTCTTAATAGTCGAGCAAAATTCACTTATATCAAGCGCAGAGTATCACAGGTGAAGACTAATATAATTCTATATCTAGTGAATCAACTTTGAAAATTTTAATTCATAAAAGTCCTTGTTTTATTCAATGTGTGCTTATACAACTTAGCTTAGTAGCTTAAAAAGTACAATAACGAAGGAGATGTATAAGAAAACAAGTACGCAAGCTGACGTGTCCCATTCTTTTCCTATTTTAAGTTCAACATCAAAAATATTAGTGCAAATATATTGCTGTATTAGCTAGTCTCCCTCCCTCCCTCCCTCTCACACAAACACGACACCACAAAGTCACAAGGTGAATTCATCCCATAATTTGTAGCTGTTACTTGCCGTAGGGCATAAACGACTGGTGGAACCATTACAATCCCAATTTAACTAAAACAAGGGGCCATACAACTCAGCAGCTATTTGTAGAAGAAGCACATCAGTACAACTATACCATCTCTATTTCATAAAGCACAAAATATCAAACAATTGATTTTAGAATAGATAAAGCAGAATTTATGATGAGCAAGAAATATAGGACGTACCAAGATGTTCCTTCACTGTTTGTGATAAAATTAAATAGGCTCCTTGTGTTGAGACCAAGGCGAGCACCAAATGATAGTGCCTCAGCAGTTGCTGCTATGTGAACTCCGGCAAGTAGTTGATTAACCATTTTAACACAGCTGAGAAGTTAAGAAAAAGAATAATTCACATAAGTCCACTAAACTGATCCACATTGACAGGAACCATTTAACATACTATAGTTAATAAATCATCACAAAAAAAAGTTAATCAAAGTCTTGATATCAACTTGTGCACTAGCTTATATGACAGTAATCCCCCAAAAATTGAAGGGATTGATGGTAGAAGAGGAAGGCAAAGTTGTGGTTGCCACAACACCGCACTATCCGCCATTATGTCTGGCAATGTTAGCATCAGAGAGAGAGAGAGAGAGAGAGAGAGTGTGTGTGTGTCTTCCCCCAAAAATTGATAAAAATGTACAAACCTCTAGCTTGCACTCCACTTGGCAGATAATACACCAATCCTTCCCCCAAAAGGGAGCAAAACCCACAGGCAGAGTGTTTTCTTTTTTTTTTTTTTCTTGGTCTCAAAATAGGCAGGAAGGACAATTAAAACAGGTTACCCATTAGAATCGCTAATTCACTATCCTTGAATTGAGGACAACACAAAAACCTTCAATATTAATCAATGGGATACTTATGTCAGAAATAATAAACAAGCGTGAATGATTTAAATGGTAAAATTCAATTTATGAAGCGGAATCCTTGAATAAAATTATTGAAGAAAGATTATATAAATAATTTTATCACGTTAGGCAAAATGTTAAGATGATACTCAGTATGGCACAAAATCTCAGTATCAATTGCAATTGTATTGGGCGACATGATATATATCGGAATTAGATACCGCAGATTCAAAACATGTATATTTTCTCAATAATATGAAATTTAAATTATATACTAAAATTATTTTTATCGTAGACTTAAATTTTTTAAAAATTTTAGCCAATTTTATCAATCAAACTTAATATTTTCTTTGGTCATTGAAAAAGTACATAAAAGGCCACAAAACATGTGGATTTAGGCTTCTAAGCATTAGAAAACTTTGGTCAATATATATATATAGTTTATATTAGCCCATATTTTAAACATCAATCAATTAAATCCCAATATATCGTTAATATGGCAACATATTAAGATAATTTTTTAGTATTGAAAATATTAGTATTGAGAAATAATATTTAAAATATCAACTGCCATTTTGATCAATTCCTACCAAACTATGACATGATAGTCTTCTTTGACATTGGATGTGAAAAATAATTATCTAATGATTCAAAACTTAAATTTTCCAAACATTTTAATTCGAGAAATGCAAAGAGTGGACAAGATAGCCACTAATGTGTTGTCATCTAGCCCCAACTCATAGACCCAGCTGCATCAGGCCACAGGAGGAGAAAGGCTAATTTTTGCACTTATAAAACAAAAACATTTTTCAATAATCGGAAGACCAAAAAATATACCTTGCAGCTCCACATCCTCCTTCAATAATGTAGAGCTTCTCACTTAATGCTGTTAATAGGTCCAGTAAACTAGGATGAGTTGACAATGTTTTTGAATGCATCCAAGAACCATGAAATTAATGATACATTTTTGTTAGAAGTTAAATACCTGAGAGTACCGAACCACAATGCACTAAAGCTTCATCTGTTCCAGCAGCCATTATCTAGCAAAAAACATGTACCACAGCCAGAACCATTAGAAACAGACCCAGAAGAATTTTTTTTTCCCCCACTTTATGAGACAAGGCAATATCCCAAACAACAAGAAAATAAACAGATAAATTCAACTGCCCACCGTAAGTGTTCCAAAGGAAGCTCTCATCACACCTCCAGAGACTGGGGCATCCACCAATTTCAAATCCTTTCCTTGATCTAAAAAAATCAATAGTATAACAAGGCAACACCGGGACCACAAAAGAACACTTAGTACACAAACCACATAATTATTGACCAGAAACAAATTGTAGACTACAGACATTACAGGAAAGATAATCTCCTAAGTTTCAAAGCACATAATTACAAGCATTTGTATTTAACTGCTTATGGATCTCTTTAATCAAGTTGACTTAGTTTGCTTACGTAAATCTAATGAGTCCAATTCTTTGCCAGTTCAACTTTTCTTTATCTTTATTTGTGGCTTGGGGGGTTAATTCTTTTTAACTTAATTTTTTCATTTATCTTAGTCTGTGGCCTGGGGGAAGAGGTTGAGGCTTTTGAATATTGTTGACATTACGTTTATGGAAACAGCAATTTAAAGAAAGGGTTTGATGTTATTCTGGAAAATCTATGACTATCATAGGACTATCAGGCACTATTTTCCCTACCAACCACTTGTATCGAGAAACCATAAATGGCAAAAGCCTACATCTTACCATTACCTTTGATTGGGCTACCCTATTGAGAACTAAACATGATGAACTATAGGAAGTTATAAACATGGCATACTATGAATATAATCACATTTAGTTATTTCTTTTTCTTTCTTGTCATAAATTCTCGGACATGTTATCATAATATGTTGCTTGGATTTTACTCGTTATCTCCCCTAGGGTTTGACAATAGACTCAAGCAAGAAGACGGAGGAGTCTTCACCACCACCAACAACTCACATATCCATGGTTAACAATTATCAATCCTTTTAAGCAGATGAATCAGAGGTCCATCTTCTCCTCCGTAGGGATATTTGGAGCCAAACTCTTCTTGATGTCCTCCAGTCTCATCAATTGACCATCCGATCTCTCCACCTCAAGATTAAAGTTTTATCATTTCTAGAACTGCAATGGATTTTTTGTGAACTATGATTACATAAACAAAATATCAATCCCAAAAAGCTCTTTCTAGGACCCAAACTTGTTTTTCATTTCTGACACCTTCTAGTGCAAGCGTTTCTACGTAAGATTACAATAGTATTATATTAACATCAAATAGAACATCAATATTTTATTTGTTTGAATTACAAATTTGGAATTACATATTGAAATTGCAAAGTTGAAATCAAGCTAGAATTCTAATTCTATTGACTGGAAGTATACAAGGAAATACAAGTCTGGAAGAAAAAGAAATTTTGGGCCCAATAGATTTTTCAGCTCAAGGATAATAATGATTGATTACTAGCCAAGCTGCCAGTCTGAATATTAATTTTTGAGAAGATAATTTTTTACATAAATATAAATT
>JAODPA010122918.1:34089-52467 GCA_025585075.1 Nepenthes mirabilis | reverse complement strand
ATATAAATATTAGTATTTAATATTTTTGGCAATGTTTTTGTGTTAATATAAATTTTTATGTTTTGATGTAGTGCTTTTGTGTTAATATAAATTTGACCTGGCAAGAATATGGGGCCCATAAGTTGTCAGCTCGAAGATGGTTGTCAGGACAACCAAGTTGCTCAATATGGTATTAAACTAGTTCAGAAATCAGTCTAGACAAACCAAACGGCCTTGTGACCAGAAAAATGAAGACTGGCATGACTAATGGCCCAGTAGAAGAATAAATCTGGCATTAAATCTTGATATACGGTTATACAAAACTGAAGAATGATCAGCCATTTTAAACCAGGCAATAATAGTTGACTAAATGCAGAGTATTAACTATTGAATGGTTAAAGCCAACATAACAACTGGAGCACAAACAATGCAATGTTTCAAACAACAGCCGTGCCAATTTTGGAGAGGCGAGTTGGTTGGCGTCCATGTTATAAATACAAAGCCCCTGTTCAACACCAATGTAGAAAAACGAGCATTGAAAAAGAGAGAAACACATTCAGTTCAAAGGGTCGACTCAACGCAATTGGATGCCAATCCAAATTTGGGGTACGCATCAATTTTAACATAAAAGTAATTTTTTAAAAAATATGTATAGAATCAAATAATGATGGGATGTTCAAACCCATCCTGATGTGAATGATGGATGGGCAATGGTAGACATTTTGGCCGGAGTAACTAGACTTAGCCAAAACTTTTAATTTCCTAAATATAAATTTAACACAAATATATTTTTTAAAAATCACCATTGATATAAATAATCAAGTTTTATGCTTTTACACAATTGTTTTACATAAGGTTCTTATTTTTCAGGCAATGATTCTTATGCAAATATCAAGTTTTATGGGTTCTGGTAATGTTTTATGTAAATACAAGCTAGAAAATAGAAAAATGACCGCTGGTTCATTGCCCGATTTGGATGATGGATGAACATAGATAGGGATTGTGGCACTAATAATTTATCACAAACATTGACCGGACACATTTTCTACGTGTAGTCAGTTTGGTCATGTTAGTCGATATGCAATTTCCAACCTCAAAATCAATTTTGAAATGTCCCTTAAAAATTATAAATAGCTCCTAGTCCCTCATTATTTTTCAATTCAATTAATCGAAACTTAGAATTGAAATTTCAATTCTAAATAGATGACAAGCAGTAGAATGGAATTAGGTATAAAATTTCAATTCTAATTTCAAATTCCAAGGGCAATTCATACAAACAAACAGGCCTAATAGGAATTGATTTTTTAAAAAGAGCAAACTGTACTTATTGTAGATATCTGCCAAAAGATGTAATATCCCTCATTATTTTTTTAATTCAATGAATAGTAAATACATGAAAATTCAGTCGATATTGTAAATTTCAGCCAATAGATATCAATATCAAGCCTCACGATACAATTATTTTTCGATACCACGACAATATCGCGATATGTTTCTATATTTGCGATATATCACAATATATCGGCCGATGTTCAAAATACTTGTCAATATACCCAATATATTGGCCGATATGACTCTGTTAATTTATAATTCTCAAAATTATTTTTTCAAATATATCTAATATTAATACGCAATGCCAATACTGATATAACAGCAACTATTATTGATACCAATGTTTTCATCCATTCGCAGCACAATGAATGTTAAACCTGGCAGGTGGTGGAAACTATATGGTCTGGTTCAGATACAGCATACTAATATTGGATGGTATTATCAAGTTTAACCTTTCAGTTCTACAAATCCAAACTATAAATGTCACAATATAAATCAGTCTCAACTCTCAAAATATCGTGATAGTTTATGGAATGTCACTTGCAGACTTAAACATAGGTTAATGGCTTCACCCCAGACATACCTTGCAACCGTTGTTCTAGCTGGCTCACAAAGGTAGGAGAAACAGTGGACGAGAGAATGACACATGCTCCAGCTGGAAGGGCTGCATGGAAAAATGGAAAAAATTTAACTGTATAAAATGTAATAACTTCTAATGGACTAAATTATTACTAGTCACACCCTAGATTAAGCATAAGAGTATGGAATTTAAGGCTAAATTTTCCATGAGAAGCTACATTCAGGCCCGCTTTTCTTATTTTAATTCCAGTCACAATGTCATATGACACTTTGTCAACCTTTCTTGATCTATTCCAGGATTACTGGGTGCATTGATGTCAATGGAACACTAGTTCTACCTTATCTTATATATGATAAGCCAATTCAGTAAAGCTGACCAAGTACTTATTTCACACACACACATCAGCAGCTAGAATTTACCAGGCACTGCACCAGAATCTCCAAATAGGATATCTTCAGCTTGAGCTGCATTTGTCACCATTACCACAAGCACATCCACATCTATAGAAAGACAAATATCAATTAGAAGTATACTATCAGGCTAAAATGTAAACTAAGCAATCACAAGGCAAATGATATTTACAAAACTAATGAAGTATTCATGGTTGATTCACATTCTAAAACATATTGTTGACAGTTGCACTTGCAGCAGTCATCTAAGTTCATTCTTAGGCATTTGTGTCAACATGCCAAAATAAAGCAGCTATAACCCACAAATGTTAAGGGAGGGTAATATATATCCTCTTCCATCATTCTGCATGATGCTACCAACGTCCTCCAAAAGTTAACTTGGCCAACAATCCACATTTACTACCTTCGTTGCAAGCCTTTCACAAGCTTTTAAGCTTGACAGAACGACTCTTTCAAACCGATGAACCATTTTTCTCTCCATTGCAAGTATCCAAGCCATCTTAAATGAGTTTTCCATGTTTAAGCTACTGCCATAGTTCACCTCATTTTCATACCCTATGGTATCTTTCAGGGTCACAGCATCCGCAGAGGCATCACTGCAGTAAGCTCTTTCTTACATTTATGACATAAACGGTTTTATGAAAGATGATAATATCAGACTACAAAAAGTACATAAGTAGTTTTGGCCCTTCACCTCATACTCAAGCTTTTGAGGTAGTTGGTTCCTTAGTGTAAGAGCACCTTTGACAAAGCAACCACAAGTTTGATTCTTGGTATACCTAATTTCTAAAAACATATATAAGAATATGGGAAAAGCTAAGACAGTGCTTAATTTCACTTCAAACCCAAAAGGAAATCGCTTTGAGTGCAAGATTAGCATATGAAGTATAGAAGCATTATTCTACTTTCAATTAATAGTTAATCCTTTAGGACCGTGAATTTATCAACAAATAGAAAGAGTAACATTTAATGGCTGCATTTGGCAATCTGTGATGGCTGATGATACCATGCCTTACCAGCATGGTTCAGGGGTTTAAGAGACAGCCCATGAAACATACTGCTTTTCCCCCCTCAAATGATGGCCTATTGATTTCCAATTGGCAGGATTTATATGGAAGCAGGGCACAACATGGAAATTTTTTTTTCAATTCCAGAACATTAACACTGATTATTTCAGACCAACAATACCAGAAGGAGTGTGTGTGCCTGCACTTTTGTGTGCATAAATTAAATCTGTGGAATGATTGGAGTTTTGTGATGACTACATAAGATCAAGTCCTTGAATAGATGGCAGCTACGTTATAACCGTGATTGGAGGCAAAAAGAGCACAGAATTCTGTTGAGAAATCACAAGAGACACTCGAACAAGATCTTTCCCAACAGTTTAGAGAATATTAGGTGCTGATTATATTTGATAGGAAAATCCTACATTATCTCCTTACCCGGATATATGGGTCCTCTTTTTCTAGATTTTGTAGACTACAAAATATCTCAATGTATATTTTCATTCTTAGTTCATACAATACTTTATATAAGAACAATTATATACCCTTGCAAATAAAATGCGAAAGAATTACTTCTTCTTTCATGATATCAAAGACCGGTTTCAATCCTTATTAATGAAAATCCTAACCCCTACACTTACAGCCTTCATTGATGAAAATCCTAACCCTCTCAGCCTTCATTACTAAGATACTCATTCTAGCCTTAATTGTTGAGAGAAAGGCCATGACCTCATCACTTCCATATGTCTTTTGAAGCCTTAGTTGCTTTCCAGAGTGTCACTGATTCCCAGAATTTCAAGAACTATTTTTTAGTACCAACAAGAAGACATCACAAGTGTATATGCCTAAGATCACTACTACGATGGAGCCACTACAAAAATTCCTGGAATACACCCACTGGTATGTGCTCATTTGCAAACTCAAGTAATTATTCAGGTTCTTATGCTCACAGTGCCTCAATCCCTCTCACCCAGGCTCTTAGGTAATATATTCCAAAAAGGAAACCGAGGCTACAACTGACTTGATAAAGAGATTCTCTATGTACTTTCTTGCTCTCCCACTTATTGCCTCCTAATCTACTTGATTCAATTTTTATAAACCATCTTGGGAACCAAAAAGATACTGTTGCTGATGGATCTATTGTAGTTATTGGCCAAGGCACTATAAATTTGTTCCCCTTCTTACCTTGCACAATGTTTTACATGTCCTAAACTATCCACAAATTTCATCTCCATCAACCGCATTATTATAGATTTGAATTGTGAAGTGACATTTTTTTATACCCATTGTCTTTTCTAGAATTAAAGCACAGGAAGGATGGTTCGATTTGCTAGGGAGAGGAATAGATTCTACTAACTTGAAGATTTGTTGGCCGAGAAGGACAAGCCCAAGGGTTAACCATAGTTTGTACAACCAACACGTCCACGTCTAAGATTTGGCTCCAGCAATTACGCCTTGGGCACCCCTCCTTTCCACTACCTCAAAAATGTGCTCCCCTTTTGTTTCTAAACATTAACGTTAGTAATCCATTATACTACTTACTGAATTTATGAAACATCACCATGTGTCCTATCTAATCAGTAACACTCATTCAAATATGCCTTTCTTATTAATTCACACCAGTATTTTAGGTCTCAGAATTCCCATTGTAACTAGATCCAAGTGATTTATCATCTTTGTTGATGATTGCACTAGGACATCATGAATGTTTTTGTAAGAAGGACAAATTTGAGGCCAACAATATTATCCTAACCTTTCATAAAATGGTTTAGACCCAATTCAGACAAGCCATCAAAAGAATTAGATCTGATGATGTTCATGACTACTTTAATCAAAACTTTTCAGCCTTCTTTCACAAACAAAGAATTATCCATGAAGCCTCCTATGTAAACACACCTCAACCAAAAGGAGTCGCCAACGTAAAAATAGACATCACAATGTTACCCATGCATCCTTGCTTCACAATCAATTTCCTAAATCCTTTTGTGGGGAAGCCATCCTCACAGCTGCCTACTTCATCAACCAGATGCCCACAAAAAGGCTAGAAAATTAAAGCGCTCCAACCTTCCTTGCAACTTTCTTTAGGGACCTCCATACATCCAACAAACTGCCTCTTAAAGTGTTTGGTTATACATCGTTTGTTCATCTTAACTAAAAAAAGGGGGCAACCTTAACCAACAAGCATTAAAACGCCTTTGTTGGGTGCTGCAATACGAAAAATGGGTAAAAATACTATCATAGTCCAACAAAAAAATTATGTGTTAATGGATACAACCTTTCATGAAACCAAACATTCTAAGGCCCAGTTCCCTATCTTCAAGGGAGAATTCTATAGAAGTTAAGGAAGAGTTAGAGGAGCTTCCACCCTTGCCTAGTCTGCCCATTCCATACCCGGCCATCCCTCACCTAATCAGCCAAATCTATCCATCCAACAGCAACCAGCCAAACAAAAATCAATCCATCCAATGGCAGCCATCCGAGCAAGATAATTTCTAAAGGCAACCGCGACTCAATCTTGAAAAGCCACTTCAAGTCAACTCAAGAAAGAATAAGTGGATTACTCATCCAAAATAGATCTATGTATCCACATCTAGTGATGATTCTACTCATTCTCTTCTCATATCAGGTAACTCTCGTCCCTCTTGTGATAGTGAAAACAAATTAGTTACATGCATGTCAAAAGACTCAGGAATACCTACGGCCGTAAGGAAAGATACAAATGCATGCACTAAAATACAAATGTAAAACTATGTTTCCCCTCATAAACTCTCAGTGAAACATTGGTCCTTTTTACCTCTATTGATTCCATTGCATTCCTCAAACCATTCATGAGGCAATAAAGGATGAGAATTGGGTATAACCTATAAGAGAGGAAATGAGTGCTATAGAGGAGTAAAACATGGGAGACAGTTAAACTTCCCAAAGGAAAACGACCAGTTGTGTGAAAATGGGTATTTAACCTTAAATAAAAAGGAGGATGGGCCACTAGAAAGGTATAAAGCAAGATTGGTAACAATGAGATACAACAAAACCTATGGCATAGACTACTAAGAGACGTTTGCCTCTACAGCAAAGATGAATATGGTACTTCTCCCATTCTCCCTTGCGGCTAACTTGGTTGTTGTCTACAACAATTTGGGTGAGGAATGCCTTTTTACATGGATACTTAGGAAGAGGTGTACATTAAACCACCTCTCCATTTTTGTGGTTTATTTAGTAATAACAAGGTGTGTTAGTTAAAGAAGGCCTTGTGTAACTTGAAGCGATCTCCTCAAACTTGGACTGGGAGATTTACAAAGGGCAAGCATTACATGGGGTATAAGTAAAACCAAGGAGATCACACATTATTTATTAAACATTCAACAGTAAGAGCAAATATTTACTTGTATATGTTAAAGATATTTTGTGATAGGCAATGAATTCTTTGAGCTAGAAGGCGTTCGGGAATACTTTATAAAGGAATTTGAAATATAGGAGCTACAATGACTAAACCCAACAAAGACTATGAACAAAACCATTGACATTAAACTAGATGAATGGGTAGAGTGAATAGATTGATTCCAGCTTTGTAAGTGATTGATGGAAAGCTTGAGTTGCATACTTGAATAGAGAGATGAAAGAAACTTTCTGAAGGAATTGATAGTCTACAGATTAAATAAATGAGCAATACAAAAACATGGGAACCATTGACGAGAGAGGGTGAAGAAACGTTTGAATCAATAAGGAGGAACATTGATGATCAAAAGAGAGCGGAGAAACATTTGACTAAAAATAGAGTATCGGTTGAAAAATCAATACCTACAGAAAAAGGACAGACAATCCATTGATTCTCATATTACTAGGACAATACCGTATAGAAAATATACACTTGATCTCTTGAGAGAAAATGAAAAGTCAAGCATCAAGGCATCAAGCACACTGATTGATCCAAACCACAGGATGAGAGAAGAAGCCAAGGATCATATATTTGACCGAGGAAGATACCAATGACTTGTAAGAAGATTACACACTTGATTGAATATTGAATACAAAGGACAATTAGTCAATTTATGCATGAACCATATGCAAATCCACATATATGTGTGTGTGTGTGCGCGTGTGTGTGTGTGTGTCCAAGCCATTCAAAAAATTCTACATTATATGAAGTCAACACCAGTGAAAGGAATCTTATTTAAGAATGGTCAAGAACTACAAGTACAAGCATATGCTGATGTGAACTATGTATGAGACAAGAGGTGCATATTCAGTTACTACATGCTCCTTGGAGAAAACCAAGTTGCTTGGAGGAGTAAAAAACAACCCCTGGTAGCAAGATTAAGTGCAGTGGCCAAAATTAGAGATATGCACAAGAAATAAGTGAGCAACTATGGCTGAAATTATTTCTTAATGACATGAAAATCAGTATTGAGACTAATAAAACTCTGACAAAAAATAAGCTATCAACATTACCCACAATTCGATACAACATGACCAAACATATTGAGGTGGACAAATATTTTATCAAGGAAAAACTTGATAATGGCCTTATTAATACTCCACACATGCCATTAAGCAAAAACCTAGCAGACGTACTTATAAAATGTCTACCTACTCCAAGATTATAGGAAATCAAAGTCATGCTGGAAATGAAATACATCCACTCACCACCTTGAATGGGAATGTTGAGAAATCACAAGAGATGCTCGGATAAGAACTTTCCCAAGTTGAATTGATTCCCTAGAGAACTTAGAGAATGATTGGTGCTGATTGTATTTAATGGAAAAATCTTACATTATTTCTTACTCGATTATATGGGGATTATTTCCTCTCTTTTCGGATATTGTAGATTAGAAATTATCTCCATGTATCTTTTTTATTCTTCCTTAATTTGTGCACTACTTTGTATAAGAACACTTGTAAACCTTGTAAATAAAACAGCAACAATTACTTCTTTCAAATTGTCGCCGGCAGTTCCAGTAACAGCAGCTGTTTTAAGAAAATACCTCCCCCCCCCCCCCCCCAATCCCCTTCAAAAAAACAGATTTGCCCAGGGAGCCAAACAAGTTAAAGAATCAAATTAGTTCAAGCTCATTTTGACTATAAGTGAAAGAAAATCTGTTTCTCAACACTTTCCAAGGCCAATCAAGCTAGTTTTGTCTATCATGATCAATATTCAATGGTTAGTGTCCATCAGCTATCAACAAAGACATTTCAGAAACTAGGTTGAAACAGCACCATTTTCCTCCTTTCTTTTGGCAATCATCTCTAAACTGCTCCAATACATTTTGGATGTTACTTTCAGGTAAAGATGGGTGGACAGAGAGGCATCTTTCCTCGAGAAAAAAAATCTAGATATCAACAGTCCCCACTAAGTTTTATCAAGGCACCAGAAGCTGCTTAACTTTTGATATTACAATGGATCATCCCAAATGGGTGCTCCTTATGTAAAAGAGCTGCCGAATATGTGTGTCACTTGTTTAAGCATTGATTATCTCTATGGTTGATCAGATTGCTGCTCATGGAATGATGGTGACATCATGTGTCCAAGGCTCCAAGCTGCTACAGTGAGAGGATGAGTTTCTCACACATAAATGGTTATCAAAAGGGAAGTTAAAAAAAAAAAAAAAAGAGGACCATTTGAACCTCGGTTTGACTAGCAATCATTCAGTTCTTAGGGAGTCAAAAGCAAAAGTAAGCTTTTAATGGTTTTTCTATAACCTGATCTCTTTTAAGGTTGATGGTTACATGTAAAGTTTTCTATCGCACTCTAGCAGTTTCGATAGACTTTCTACATTTATTATATTTATAGCACTCTGCTTTTTGCATATAATTCACATAAGCAGGATTCAGCTCTCGGCAGTAGGTAAATATAATTTTACTTACTTTTCCCAAAAAAGGAAATTTTCAATTACAAAATTCAACAGCAACATCAACAAAACCTTGATCCGGCTACATCAACGTGACAATATGTATAACATGGAACTGAACTAGATATTATATACCTGTGTCAACGATTACAAAGAGAAAAATGAGAATCCAAAATCAAGTTGTCTATCTGTTTTTTCTCTCTTTTATATGTTCAATGATGAGCTAAATAGCTAGCAGTAGGGACTAGCAACTTTTTTATAAAAATATTGTTCTCCATCATCTTTAAATATGCATGCTTTGTGACATCCTTGAAGCCATTTAATGTGTAAAGATCCAGGTTCAACAAAAGGGAATTTAACTGGTTTTAAAAGCACAACGCCAAACTTGGGTATGACTGCGATCCAACTTCTCCATTAAAATTGTATACAAATGTTAACAGTATACATGCTTTGAGATTACACTGATTTCTCATATTTGTTTCCATATTCAAAAATAATGCCATGCATAAACAGGCTCTGTAAGATCTAGCTGTCATTGTAAGTTATTATCATTCTTCCTTCCTCATTACCATACAGTAACATTTGTACTCTATCCAAAACAACTAGTATTGCCGAATTAATGAACCAAAGACAATGAAACCCAAAACAATCAACGTACTCTGACATACACTGGGAGATTAGTAGTTCATGCAAGGAGATACTCAGTGAGTGCAACTTGACCCCTATTATGCAATCCACCCTATTCATGGCCCATGTGGGAACCATTTTTATAACAAAGGACTAACATACTGACAAGCCTTAGTGATCACAAGAAAGTATAAGATTATCAGACTTGCACAATAAAAGTAAGACCAGCCAACCACTCACCAATAAGATTTTTTTCTTGAATATGACAAAAGGACCAGATCACAACCCAGCCCGAATTCGGGGAAAGTAGAAAGTACCAAAATAAAGATGTCTAACTAGACCAAAATCATGGCAAGAGTTAGCAATTAGAATCCAACTTGAGCCATGTATGTTTTTGTACAATTGTTCAAGCATCCTAGTACTTTCTAGGATTTTTTTAGTGGAATTTATTTACAATTTCAACATTGTAGAAAAAATAGTTGTCCTTTGTAAAAATTTGGACCTTTCAATGTACATTAGTCCTAGAGGTCAAAAGCCCCAAAAACCTTTATATGGGGGAATCTCAAAGCATTTCCTTCTTTCCAGATTCTTGTCTAGCTGGCTTGTTTGTCTTTTCACATTGTTTGTCTTTTTTTGCACCGTCGTCAGCGATTTGTTGTCTTATGAACTCAACATTCTTACTAGACTTGATTACTATCCTGACATTGAACCGCGAACTGGTTTATTTGAGTATACATTGGACTTGTGCCCTTGCTTCCAACAGACACAGGTATGGCACACAATTTTTGGAACTTACGCAAATCTGACAGTGACAGCTATTACAGAGCCATAATTGCAAGTGGAGCTTGTAAAAAAGGCCTTGATTTTGGGAAAACTCAGCACTATGGGAGTAACATCGCCTAAGGCTACTGCTTAGACAACTCTGTGGAACTCCAGATCATGGTGACTAGTCTTAAAATACTTGAGAGAAGGGTGATCACACTGGAGGGGCAAGACAAGTCCTTTAATAGGTTGGAAAGGCAAACGAATAGCCTTTAGGGTCAACTGAGTACCCTTGGAGGGGTCCAGTACCTTACCAAGGATGTCAATGATTGGGTGAAAGAGCTCAAGGAAGAAAGAGCTCATAGCCAAGATTTGGTGATGTACCAAATATGAGGAAATTTGGTGGTGTACCAAATATGTCTCTAGGAATGTAGTTACTTAAGGTAGCCAAAAGGAGTAGCAGTGTCCGATTTGAGCACAATGTTGATTATCAGTGAAAGTCCATGTTTAGTGAAAGCCTCTAACAAGCCGAAAAAAGTTGTGAAGATGGACAATGACTTGTCTGCATTTCAGCTAAATGGAGGATTGAAAAAGGGTGAGCCTACCTTCCTTGTGACCTAATCCATGAAAGAAGATTTAGAATTTATCTTGCAATTGGTCGTAGTTAGCAACCTATTGGAAGAGTTTGAGGAAATGATCCCAATGATTTGCCAAAGGTGCTTCCTCCATGGATAGCAGTTGGTCATCAAATCAAATTGACACCAAGGGCCAAACCACTTACTCTAAGAGGGAATATAAGATGGCACACCGAAGTTTGCTAAGTTTCAAAAACAATGTGATGGGTTGATCAACTCTGGTTTCATCCACCAATCAAAAGAAATCTATGGGGTTCCTATTCTATGTCAGAAGAAGCAAGATAGTAATCAATGCCTTTGCATAGACTACTGGGCTCTAATAAGGTGACGGTAAAAAACCTTTATCATATTTTTTTTGACTGATAAATTTTTCAATCAGTTGAGTAATGAAAAATACTTCACCAATCCAATTTGAGGTTGAGTTAGCATCAAGTCAAGATTGCACAGGGAAACAAGCCAAAAACTACATAGTTACATTGTATGGAGCTTATGAGCGGCCTGTGGTACCCGTTCGATTGACCAATGCCCCTGTAACGCTTAGTACACTAGTGAGCCAGAAATTCCGTGAGTACTTGGGTAATCTCATAGTAGTCTACTTATGATATGCAATTTAAGCCTAGAGGACCACTTGTAGCATGAGACTTTGTGCTCCATAAGTTGCAGGAGAGCCATCTCTACATGAAGTGTGCCAGCTGTGTTCCTTTGCTTCAGAGAAGATCAGCTTCCTAGGACATCTTATAGGATGAGGACGAATTAGGATGGATCCCAACAAGGTGCAAGCTATAGTTAAATGGAAAGAACTAACACGTGTGAGCAAAATGCACTCATTCATTTGTTTTGCAAATTATTGTCGACACTTCATGGAATGATCCTTGAGAAAAGCCACACATTTAACAAATCTACTTAAGAAGGATTGGAAATGTGACTAGTCAGAGGCATGTTAGACGGAATTCAAGGACCAAATTTTTGTGGTATTGAAAGAGCATTTGTTAGCCCTCCTAGGCTTTACCAAGGAATTTGAAGGGCAAACAAATGAATCAGACTTTGCTCTTAGAGGGAACTTACTATAGGGAGGCCACCTAGTGGCATAGGAGATCCAGAAATGAAATAGGCATAACAATGTTTGCAGCTTAATAGGAATTGTTGAGACTTGGCATCGTCTCAAAACAGAGGCACTATCTTCTTGGCTCCAAGTTGGCTATAAAGACAGACAACACATGACTAGCCACATTCTCACGCAACCGAAGCTTACATCAAAGCAGGGTGGCAAAAAAAATCTTAATTGTGTTTGACTTGGAGCTGGAGCACAAGGCTGACATTAGAATCAAGCTACAAATGCTCCTAGAGACTATATCCATGTCAAGGGTAGCCCACCTTTTTGAAGTAATATTGACACGACCAAAATGGAATAAATGAAGCTGAACTTAGTGAAGGATCACATGATCCTGACCTTTCTTCAAGTTAGAAAATTTTGAGTCAACCGTAGATTAATGTTCACAAAGGGGTATAAGGTTTTCACACCTAAAGTTGAAGAATTGAGACTCTTTTTCAAGGAGTGTCATGACACTCTCCAAGCTGGTCACCAAGGCTGCAGCCTACTTAGAGCTTATTGAAGCAAGCTACTATTATCCCAACATGAAGGATGAGGTGAGCTATATTAGACCTGTTTCCCGTACAAATAGGTTCAACTTGAATGTCAAAAATTGGCAGCAACTAGAACCCCTCACCATCCCTAATAGACAATGAGAAACTATCCCAATATGAATGTTGAGGAGAGCTATACTAGACCTGCCTCCAGTATAAATAGTTTAAACTTGAATGTCAAAAATTGGCAGCAACTAGAACCGCTCACCATCCCTAATAGACTATGAGAAACTATTCAAGACTTCATTACAAGTCTACTAAAGGTTACAGAGTACATGTACATGGTGACAGTGGACCACTTCTCAAAGTACGCCACCTTTATTACAGCATCAATAGCTTGTTTGGGAGTAGAGACAGAGCTCCTTTTCTGTAAGCACATTGTCAAATATTGGGTGTGCCCTAAAGTAGTGATTGACAAAGCTTCATGCTTCATCGGAACCTTATGGTTAGAATTCTTTAGGATGCTTGGTTCAGACTTGAATGCTTTATCAAACTATCATCCTCAGATCTATGAGACAAGAAAATCAATGGCCTACTTGAGGAGTATTAGTGTCATTGTGTGAGTGCCACCGCTTAATAAAAGGATTAGGTGAAGATCTTTGATGTTGTAGTTTTGCTTCAACACTCAAAAGTCTCTACTTCCAACAAGAGTCCTTGTGAGATTGTTACCGGTTAACAATCGCTTCCCACACACTATGGCAAGCCTTAGAATAGGTAGTGCCTTCCCGCCTACAATTTTACCCAAGAGTAGAAGCAAAACGTGAGAAATTGCAAATGCTTACTTGGATAAAGCATCTCATTGAATGAAGTAGCAAATCAAAAGAAGCAGTCTATACAGTAAAATGTTAGAGATCTTACATTAGTGAAACTTCTCCCACAGCAGATGCATTCCTTAGAGGAGGGATAAGCACCCCCTTCAGAAATAGGAAGGCCCTATGCAAATCCTTGCTCACATGAGGAAGGCTTTATACAACATAGATCCCCGAGATTGGATGCAGTTCCATCCTGTCTTCTATGCAAACTCTATGAAGTCATATCATACAAATGTAGAAGACCCTTCTTGCAATGTTTCTCAGCAGGCCAACATCAAAATGAAGCCAATAGAAGATTTTGAAGCTGAAGAAATTAGAGCTGAACAGGAGTTGGCACTATCAACAGGGAGAATCAATGAAGTACTTGTAAAGTGAAAAGGGAGTCCAACAGAAGAGAGACGCTGGGAAGCTGAAGACATAATACAAAAGAGAAGAAGATCGCAGTAGAGGCAAAGATCAAGTAAACAAAGAATTTGACAGCTTGGTGGGAGGATGTTAGAATTAAACCCCAGCCATGAACTTGTGTATATTTTTATGGCATTTGCATAGATAATTTTAGGCGAACTTGATTTGAATCATAGCAGTATAGAAAAATTAGTTATCCTACTCAGAAGGTTTGGGCCTTTTCAATGTATACTGATTCCAAAGATTAAAAAGGAAAAAATAATTAATAGAGGAAAATAGACTCAAATTTTTCTCATACCCAAATGCTACATTGCTTCCCATTGCTTGCTCATGTGTTTCACACTCTCACTAGAAACTCTGTTATGTAATAGTCTAAATTAGACTAGATCACAATTAGAGTGATACAATCAAGAAGAATTAAGAGAAGAAGAGACGGAAGAGAGAGGGTGCCAGGTAGAGAGAGAGAAACAAAAGTAAAAGAAAGGGGGATTCAAGAGGAAGTCTAATCTCACAAAGGGACTAAAAATTCATACTATCAATCTTCATTTATGCCCAACCAATTACAAGGGATGTAAGGGTATTTATAGGCTATCATCCTCATTAGCCTCTTTTACTTGAATAATCATCAAGGGTAAGACTCATCTCCTTAATAGGCTATTCCTTAGTAGTGTTAACTGGCCTATGCGGTGGTGCTATTATGCCTTACATGACAAATACTCCCCCATTTAGAGCATCCTTGTCCTCAAGGATGGCTAATTAGTTGTTACATTATTTTAAATCGCAAATGTTACAAAGAAGGAAAGACACGAATAATACTAGTCTGTACAATTATACTGTGAAACAAGCATTATGTGTGATGTCCTTCTGATTTAGAATCGTACGTGTATAGGTAAATTTGTCCAGCCTTTAGTTATGTCTTTGTATGAGTCTTGTAACCCATTTGTTGATGAATATACACCCCTTTTGCTTGCGATGTTGTATAACGAAGGTGCTGAATTTGGACGTGCTACATCAGTCCAGAAAGCTTCTCCTACTGAAATGATATCTGTGATGCACTCTGTTGCAGGACTGGAATTGTTGATTGTGATCTCCTTTGCAATCAGCTTGTGTACCAGCATCTGATCAAAGACTTGCATTCATATTCTCGTGAACTGTTGTGTAATGCTGCTGCTGACGTGTTTGCAAGCTCACTAGAATATACTGTGGAATTATCACTTTCTGCAATACTTGTGGTTGAAGTTGCAATTGATTCGGTTATTCAGTTGTTTTGTCTTCTATTGAAATCACTGATGTGGCACCTGTTTGTACCATTGTGCTGTCATAGAGTGTCCTAATGTTGCTTTGTTCTCCTTCAATGTTGAAGATAACCCCTTAGGAATTGTGTCTTGCTATACCATATTTGGTGGAGGTTGATTAGTGAAGGTGGAACCCTGATTTGATTGCAGTCATTGTAAGATTTACATTATCAGTACATCCAATTTGTGTTCCATCCTCTTGAATCGGTGCTCCATGAGTTTGGTAGTAGCACTATATTCATACTGAAGTTTCAACTGAAATTGCTTGAGTTGATCTACTATGAAATTTTCTGTTGAAGCCACTGATGACGAATCACGGATCTCAATCAAGAATCAAGAATATGACAATCCAAAACCAGATCTGATGCTCCAATAACTGATGCAAAATCAAGAATCATATGATGCTGATGCTAGGAAGTAGAATCTTAACGCAAGGATCAAGAAGTATGTGTAGAAGTACGGAGATGGAAAAACAAAACTGCAAAAATGCTGAACAAAAATTACAGAGATCCTGGTGCAGATTTCTAAAATTACAGAAGCAAAAACTGGTATTGTTTGGAAGAATTGCTGCTGCTCCAATTTTGTTGGCAATAATAAAATCCAGTACAAGAAGCTGCAGACCTGAGAATGCAGAAGCTGCGGATCTGTTGTAAGGCTTTGATCTGCTGATCAATGTAGGCCACTGTTGCAAGAAAGCCAAGAACCAAACCCAAGACCCAAAAAAGAGAGAGAGAGAGAGAGAATGCTAATCCAGAACTATGTTGTTGGTCAACAAATTCTAGAATTGTGGAAGCAGGCTGTCACAAAACAAGCAGAAGTAAAACATAAAATCTGATGCTGTCAGACACACAATTTGGCAAGAGTTCAAGAAAATCAAGAAACTGAATAATGTCAGCAAGATTATTGAACCACTTCCAATCATGTCATGCGGCAGATTTCCAAATTTCCACATATTCCATAAATGCTAACCCATGTCTGCCAATGCCAGATTTCAGGAATAAGAAAGCAAATCCATTGTTGTTGATATTGAAATCTTCAGAACTTGTTTAGTGTATACAGTTTTTATTTTGACGACTTCCAAAGTTGCTGGTACAAGAAACAGATTGAGGAACTCCAAGTTTCAAGATTTAAGAATTAAGATTGAGGAATTCCCAAGGATTGGAAATTCTCTGATGCCAATTGTTACGTAATAGCCTAAATTAAACCAGAACACAACCAAGGTGATACAATCAAGAAAAATTAAGAGAAGAAGAGAAGGAAGAGAGGGGATGCCGACTAGAGAGAGAAATAAAAGTAAAAGAAGAAGGGGGGATTCAAAAGGGAATTTAATCTCACAAAGGGACTAGAAACTCATATTATCAATGTTCATTCATGCCTAACCGATTACAAGGAAAGGGTATTTATAAGCTATCACCCTCCTTAGCTTCTTTTACCACAACAACCTTCAAGGGTAAAACTCATCTCCTTGATAAGCTATTCCCTACTAGTGTTAAGCAGCCTACGTTGTGTCTATTACGCTTTACACGACACTTTCTTGATGCCTTACAAACTCAACATTCTTACTTCAACCCGATTCATGTCCCAATATCAACCCTTGCACTTATGTGCTCAGGTGTACATTAAGCTTGTGCCCTCACTTCCAATGGGCATGAGCGCACAACACAATTGTGTGGGCTGGTAAAAATTATACCATGACATCAAGCACAAAAATGAGTAAGTCAACTTTATGGTATTTCAATACAATCACAAAGCCCGGCAGGAAAAACTCTGCTTAAATGCAGTAACACAACACTATCGAAAAGCAGAAGATACAAGTGCAGGCTTTATGGAAGTTTTGAGATAACACTGTTAGCAGTCACGAATCCACTGCAAACAATGACTAGATTAAGCGCATTACACAATAATATGAATTTTAAGACTCCCAAGAATTTCAACACCATCACTCTATCAAATGTTCCATAATCTTGATCATTGTACTAAATGTGCTTTTATGCTAAACATTAAAATATGATGATTACCTTTTGATACCTCAGCTGGAGAGTTCCCTACTAAGCCACCAGCATTCGCAAATCTAGAGAGTGTGGGTGTATATACCTACCATTCACAAAAGGATGCAAAACATAAAATGGAGAAGAAATGGAAAGACACAGTTCACTATAAAGCAACCTATACAAGTAGGAACGAGACAGGAGAACACAATCTAATAATCCAGTTATCTTCATTTTCATGTATTTGGTATCAGATATGAAGCAATATAACTGCGTTTGCTGCAGTTGGTCAATAGATGACTTTTGGCAATACGAATTTAAACAAGTTGGTAAAAACCCGGACTACAAGGTAGAATAACTGCAAGCAAGAATGTCTACATAGAAACTTATGTAGACGAAATTCCAGACATTATATAAAAATTATGAAAATAGTCCAAATAATTACATCATTGTCTCCAAAGCAGGAGTTGACTAGGATATTGGAAACAAGGATGGCTTTAAAGTTCCTCTCAAAGCAAAAGATTACATGAATTCAAAACACACAGCTTGTATCTGATCGGTCCATCAAAGCTCTAGCAACCACTTTACAAAAGTTGTATCACCAGTTTATCAACTATGACATGGTGAGACAGGAAGAGTATGACACACACAGCACTACAATGTGAAAACAAAGCTGCCAACATTTGATCTTTCTAAACCCCACAGTATAAGACCCAAGAGCATTAGGCCACCCTTTATTTTGCTAAGCACTTCACACAAGAAAAAATTATAAATATGATTATGGTTTAACCATCATAAAAGTGATAGGAATTCTGAAATTAGCTGTTTATGCCAATCTTAATCAACTTGGACTACCTGCTAGGTTCTAAGCATCACATCATCCAACTTACATTGTGATGCGGACATTGTGGATATTCCAAAATTAGAAAAATTTTATTTTATTTGATCTTTCTTATTGATTTTTCAATATCTTGGTGATTTCCAAAATTTAATAATTTTGGTAGCCCCCATAATATTTAAGAATGTTATATTTTATTTTATTATTTCTTTATTTTGAGT
>JAODPA010122918.1:7111-34031 GCA_025585075.1 Nepenthes mirabilis | reverse complement strand
TATCATTTATTAGGAAATTATATTTATTTTCTAATTAACCTAGGATTAAGGTGCCTATATATAAAGGCCCTACTCTATTATTGGAGGATTCATCAATAAAATTGAATTGATATTAAAAACTGTAATTGTCCTTCCTTCTCTAGTAATCTCTGTTTCCCTTCTCTCTATTCCATTCCCCTATTTCATCCCCTTTCCCCAATCTTTTCTTCTTCTTTTCCTCTATTTCCCCTTCACTGCATCACATTGTCAAATAGAACTCAAATTTTGCTCCTGATAATGATGAAGTTTAAGCAGAACATCAGTGATGCTACATGAAATGTAACAAAGAGGCAGATACTACAGAAAAAAAGATAATAAAAGCAAATGCAAGTATGTGTTAGATGACATTCCAGAAAAGAACATTCATAATTTTTCTTAGGACTTCAAAATCAACAACTGCAGCGAGGAAGAGAGGAACATTACATCATAACCAAGAACAGTAAACTTTGATTTCAGCAGGTGAGTTGCCATGCCAAATCCCATTGCTCCTAGACCAATGAAAGCAACTCTATTCACACTTTTTGATCTAGCCACCATTTGACTAGCTATTTCCTCTGGATTGTATGTTTTTCCATTGGCTGCATCGTGTAGTTTAACTCCAAGAACATTTTCCCGTACCTTCCAAAGAACAAAAACATGAACCATGTAAATCTAGAAAAAATAACCTGATGTGAAGATGAGGAGTAACAGTCGGTATACCATGGCTGCACACCCAACATAACATTCAACGAACAATGTATAAGAAACTACCAACTAAGAATCACCTTGAACAGGAGATCATCTTCATTACCTCCACTACTATGTGAAGAACCTGAACAAGGAAGCTCAGAAAGCAAGCACCGAAGGAGCAAATTATTTCAGAAATATTAGCTTTAGTAAATAGAACTGCAAAAACCAAGACCAACCTGAATAAGTACCAAGTATAAGCTGCTGGTAAGAAACAGCCAGGAGTGGAAGAGGAAATACAAGAGAACTAGCCATGCTTAGAACAGTTCCCTTAAATGAGAGTATACATTAGGCACTTGTCAGGAAAAGCACAAGAAGATGACAAGTCAAAGAAGCATATTAACATAAATAACAAAACATAATTGATGCAGGTCTGGAAATTGACTATTTGACCAAAATAGCATTTGTAGTACACAAACAGAAATTGAGTGGCAATCTTAAGTCTTATTCGTTTTTCTGTAAAGGTGTCATATTCACTGGTTCATCTTAGTCTACGTTGTACATTTAACACTATACGATAGCATGCCCAACAAAATATAGAGAGGAAGATATGTATATTGACAGAGTAGTTTTTACAGAAAGAGGATGTCAATGTGAATCAAGCCATCAAACTCTTTAAACAAATTCCTCATAGCTGCATTGAACAAGAATTGGACCCCAAACTAAGTAAATTGACTTGACTATATGTATATGACACCATAGCTTTAATAGCGGGAGGATGTCAGCCTGAATCAAACAAATACATTGTTTTTTGCAGGTTCCTCATAACAGTAAAAGAGGCATCCCACTGCATAAAACTTCCGCTATGCATAGAATTTGGGAAAAGGTTGGACCACTTTGGTCTATTATATGTGGCCTTATCTTACATAACCTATGATGCTATTTCCATGACTCGAACCCGTTACTCCAGGTTACATGGCAGTGACTCTACCAATACACAAAACAAGGTGCAATGGGAGAAAAGATGGATCCCAAACAAATTATACTTTCTTGACTACACAAACCACAATGCATCAAACTCATAAATATCTAAGTGCCCAAATACACTAAATAACTCATCGGATTTAGGAAAGCAGAAAATCTTGAAGCTTAGTTCTTAACCTAGCCATAAATGCATAAATGGATCATAAATCTACATGTTTCATAGATGCAAATTACAAAGCGTATTATCCTATTATGTCATCACAAATTCAAGATTAAAATAAAATAAAGGCATAACTCAAATTTTAGTGTGCAGATCCTACCAAATTGTCAACTAACAAATTTATAGTATGATCCATCATCTTGGCCCCCTTTAACCAATGTGGAATGTACTTCTTGAAAATCCTGCATATTTAATGTAAGAATAAATAAATGGTTAAGACACCAGAAAATGAAAAACATGAGCCATAACAAACGAGGGTTGGCTATGAAGTGCATAATTGCAAAGCAGCTTCTATAATTAGCAACACCACTGAATTTGGAAAAAGCCCTTATCACAATTACCAGCAGCTTCTACATTAACAATTGCGGTAACTAGACTCTCAAAAAGAGACCTTACTATAAAGAACAAAACTTCATCAAGCTACAATAACCATTCCTGCGTTCATCTTACCTGCAACACTAAACTCATTTAAGCTTCCCGTTCTGTACATACTGAACCACAGCTACATCCCAAGCTAGCATGCTTTATAAGCTGGGAGGTGTGCTCAAATCTACTATGGAACACATGATTTGTGTCACTTCATAATAATTCCACAGATTAATAACAAGCTTGACCATTTAAAGTTATGTTCCCTTGGTCAAAGTGAAGGAACAGAGCTGTCACCTTTCACTCAGCTGGACCACTGATATTCAAATGTTTGAAGTAATAAACCTGCAGTCCAGGACCTTCTGCTTTCACACTTTTTCAGATTAGTTTAAGCAACTATATGCATTGATGTCCATTCCATATTCAAATTATCCCTTGTCCACAGATTCTCTCAGACCTACAACAAACAATTCTATCATTGATGCATTATAATATTAACTTTTCCAAAAAACCTATGAACTTCACAAAATGCACGTGTGATCACTTCAAGTAGACATTTTTTCACTATTACACATTTGTTGTCTAACCCCATCATCAAGTCCTTTCCATCTTCTCCCATTCATTCATTCAACTTTCTATCGGTCTTTCCTTCTTTGCAGGCCAAGGGATAGGACTGGTAATGCATTTTCAAGCACAGTTCCTTTTTCATGTATACTGTTGTCTGATCAACAGAGCAAAATCTACTGCAATGAGCTTTCTTCTGAAAATTTTGCATGCTAAGCATTCTTATCAATAAGTCCTTCCTACAAGCTCCTCCACTGAATCAAGGACAAGTCAACAGACTCAGTTGTCGCTTTGTGTTCCAGTATGTTGTTGGTCAAGATTTCTTAGGTCTCCTAGCTCACAGTTCTCCATTTTAGATTAGTGAATTATCCTTTATCATAATAAAGAATGGCCATATGCCAACCAGCCCAACAACTCCATAGCATTCTCATAATACAAATGGAAGTCTTCAATCCATTAACAGTTGAACTTTTAGAAGTAATCACTAATAAATAACAAACACTGAAACACATTCTTTTCCTTCCATATATGCAAGCAAATGGCAAAAACATGTCATTCACCAAAAATCATTGTATCCAGAGTTTTTCAATTACGAGTATGAAGACAATGGAAGCACAATCAACATTCTCTAACTAACTCAGAAAAGAAAAAGGAACTAGTTGACAGGATAGAGTTTATCTATGGCACCTAGGTTTCTCTAGCACATATTAGCTTACCAGCACTTAACAGGCTGGCTGAATCACCCCCCCTCCAAAACCAAAAAAAAAAAAAAAACCCGATGGGCTTTGAAAGACTTCTAGAGACATCAAAGGTATCTTATTCTGCAAGGCGTGCCTACTTTTGGAGAACAACAAAGCTGAGTTAGAGATCCATCCATGTATTGGAGTAAGTCAGGACTACAAAGAAGAATGAAAAATATGATCAAAATTAAGTTGAAGCCCTAGTTCCCATAATTTTCTTACATGACAATAGTCTTATAACTTAATGCAGTTAATACCCAAAACTCTTCCAGACACAAATATATTGCTTTCCTTCCTTCAAAATCATCAATGCTTATTTGACATATATGCTTAAACCGTATCTACATGACATTTTCAGGAAAATTTTATTCTACTATTACATCCTTCAATTAAGGGAAAGTTTATTATTCAGGAATTATCTGTTTGTCCCTTGAATAATACATTGAATTATGTTAAGAAAGAATGTTGTGAATAGGAAAAATGCTAAGTTCTAAAATAAATAAATGCCCATGACCATAGAATTAACAGGTTGCAATAATTTGGACAGATCATTCCACACTATGCATGCCAAAGGGTAGCCTGCCACAAGCTACAAGTGTAAAGTCATTGAGAGAAATGTTTAGGTGCTTTAAAAGAACAAGTTCACTGAGCATGACTACCTTAAGTCAACTATGTTAAGGAAATTAGGAGATTAGTTAAGGATATGATTAGCAAAAATAAGGGAAAGACTGATACGTTATTATCTCCTTCATTATTCTACTTATATCTTTCCTTATTGTAATGATTTTATTTTTGTATAAAAGGAATAGAAACAGGAAGAAAGAATGAGCAACTGTCCTCTTCCCACATTCACAAAATTCCTAAGATCAACATGGTATCAGAACATCAAGGGTTTAGCCTCTCTTATCCTCCCAATTTTTATTCACAGCATTCACAAAAAATAGAGAAGAAGAAAGAGAGAGAGAAAGAAGAAGAGGCCGTCCCATGAACTTACCACACTTGATTTTCTATCAGCAGTCCAAAAAATGGTGCCCTTGCTGGTCACGATCAGTGGTGTTTCCAATAATGTCAAGCTCATTCGTATGATTTCGTAGGCATTTTTGTTGGTGTTCTTCAGATTTCTTTGATGTTTTCATTGCCCTAGCTATTAATGTAGTGTTCAATGTGTCTGCTCAGCTATTTATTGATTTATTCAATTGTTTGCATGTGAACTGTGGAGTTCTTGTTCTTTGTCTAGTGCATAATGTGTCTGTAAGGGCTTCTCCAGGTGTTGCTCTCAGCCTTTGCTCTGTGGTTTGTGGAGCTCCAATGGAAATCCCAGAGCAAAGAGAAAAGTTGGAAATCATGCTCATCAAGTTCTCCTCCTTCCTGCACTTGTGTTGCCCTAACACCTAACTTGTTTAAAACAGAAACCGAGGAAGCCTTGTTGGAACATTGTTGTGGTGTTGGGCCATTTATGTTGGACCAGTTCAGCTATCCATTGTCAGGAATGGATATCATCCCTTTGTCATATGTGCTTGGCTGAGACTTTTGTTGGACATTTTCCATTTTTTAAGTTGATTATGTCATCCAAATTTTAAATGTTTAATCTTGTTGGTCCTATAACCTTAGAAAAATTTAAATAATTATGCCAACTAGGCAAGATCTGTTGAAGTGTTACTCCATGATAAATGACTATTTCATCAATTGATATTCCAAAAACCCACACTACCATCCAAGTTTCCTGATGAAATTGAGTCCATTACTCATCCCAATGATCAATGGGAAAAACAAGGCAATGCAATTCTAGGGTAGATTTACGGTTTGCATCTTTGTTTATTGTAATTTAGTTAGATCAGTTCCGGACATGGTTTTTAATGTATTATGGATCTCCAGGCAATGCTGTCAGCCCGTTTGATATTTTTGTGCTGTCCGGAGCTGCCAGTTTTGTAATTTATCATGGACAGGATTATTATTTTTGTGTTAGATTATTTTTGTGGAAGTGAAACAGAATGTTTCATGTTGTGCGGGTTTTGAAAGAAGTTGTTTTGGATGAGTTTTTACTTCCACGATTATTGTTGGATATATGTATATATGTTGGATTGATGTTTGGCAAGCATCCATCCTTAACCAGGTCCGACGTTGTCATCGATATTTGTGTCGGTGTCGGAGCCACGGATGTGTAGCGTTTGTTTTGGATCCTATGTTTGTGATCTTTTTATTTGCAGGTTCTAGTCAAGGTATCGACGTGGAAGTCTCACGTCCAAAGGATTATTTTATCTTCTTTAGTATGGATGTTTGTTTGCAATCAGGTTATTAACGGATATTAGGACGTGGTCCGTCACAGTAGATGTTAGCTAGCATATACCGCATGCCATGTCATTGTCATTTTTTTCTCGAAACTACCCAAGCAGATTCGAACACCTCAAACATATGTATTCTATTGCTGATAATGTAACCCACATTCAAGAGAAGTGTGAAAAGTATTTTAGCATGGAAAAGAGATCTCAAAGTCTGGTTGAATACCATAACCAATTCTTAGCCATTTGCAAAGAGTGGGACTTGCATCAACCACTTTCAAAGATTTCAAAGCTATAGCAAAACAATGAGAGGATACTGAAATTGTAAAATTCCTTCTTAGTATTTCATCCAACTAAGGCAATTTGCGCGCAAATATTAGGTGGATAAGCACTTTCATCCCTTGCAGAGGTATACTCTCTCATTCAATGCTCCCCTCTGATAATTCTCACAGTGGAGAACAAGCTACAATTGTCGGTCGTGGTGGTTTCTGCTTATTTAAGAGAGGGCACACTAATTGATGAGGATGGGATTCTAGAGATAGTTTTTCACTGAGTGGTCGTGACTCCAGAGATAATGGTTGATCAAGCAATCATGAAACTCAAAAATGTAATCACTATGGTCACATTAGTCTGCCAATTTTTGTTGCCATTTACATGGCAAAGTGCAAATCAGGTAGTTCTCCATACTGTCTCCTCTGTGTAAATCCCTTCTAACACTGTGCTGCGTACCTACTCCAAAACCTAATTTTATATTAGTACCACAAATGAGTATGCTAAGTTCTTAACTTATAATAGGACTACCTCCATGGCCACTTGTGGACACACAGGTACAGCATCCCACTTTTTTTATAGTCCACTTGGAGTCCATGGATCACCGATTCTGGCACCAATAAATATATGACCAGTTCGTCCACTTCCCTACTTAATTATCTCCGTATTGGGTCTCCTAAAATATGTTACCCTTATGATTCTCAAACTAAAATTGTAGGCTTAGAATATCCATCTAAGCCCTACTCTTGATTTGTATGATGTTCTCCATGTTCCAAAATTTCCATTCGATTTATTATATACTACTCAAATCACAAAAACTTCAAATTGTTCATTTAGTTTTGATCCTTCCATGTGTGTCTTCCAAGATCTCAAGACGAAAAAGATGATCAGTACGGGATATGAAGTCGGTAGTCTATATTACCATGACCTCTCACCTATCTCTACCCCTCGAGTTCTCCCCTCTATGACATCTCTTATATAGTGGCATCGTCATCTTGGTCACCCATCCTTATTTTCAAGTGTCAAATTGAGAGTCCTAAATCTACATCGTCTCTTTCATGTGAAACTTGTCAATTTAGCAAACAACATTGTGTGTCATTTCCTTCCAAAAGTGTTAGTCATGCTTCCAAACCGTTAGAGTTAGTTCACTCTGCAAGGGACCAATTCATATCTTCACTAATAAATTTCAGTAATTGTTACTTTTGTACATGACTTTTTTCATATGATTTAGATATTTCTGGTGCAAAATCGATCTGTGTTATTTTCTATCTTTTAATTGCTTTAGGCCCAAATCAGAACTCAATTCAAATGCAAAATTCAATTCTCCACTTTGATAATGTCAAAGAATATGAACCCAGCAGTTTCACATCTTATCACTCTTTTAAGGGAATCCTTCATCAAACATTACGTGCATATAGTCCTCAATAAAATAAAGCCATTGAACGCAAAAATCATAACCTCCATTGCAATTTGCAAAGGTAAACATACATGTCACGCACACCCTATTATAATATGTTTCTATTGATTCTTTGTCACCATCCTTCAAGTATTTCACTTCTCATCTTTCTAGTATGATCTATAACCATATAAGATGGGTTATCTGATCCTAGGTGAAAAAATGCAATGGAACTGGAAATGGTAGTACTGCATGACAATGAAACGTGGGACCAATTCCTTTATTGCATGGCACTCAAACCATTAGGTACAAGTGGATTTTTGTATCTAAATTTAATCCAAATGGTTTGATTGATTGTCCAAAAGCCAATTTGGTTGATTAAAGCTACACACAAACCTATGATATTGACAACAATGGAACTCTCACCCATGCAAGGATATCGTCTACTCAGGTCATTCTTTCCATTGCTGCTAACCTCAATTGGCTTCTATGTTAATTGGATGTTAAGAATGTATTTATTTATAGTGATTTGCTAGAAGAAGTTTATATGGAGTGACTTTCAAGGTTAGTTGCTTAGGGGAGTACCAGAATTGTATTTGCAGATCGAAGAAAACATTGTATGGCCTAAAGTAGTCACTCAGGGCATGATTTGAGAAATTTTTATAGGTTAAACTTGACTTTAGCCTACAATGGTGTCTGAAAAAACCATTCAGTCTTTCACTTGTAAAAGAATATAGCCTACACTATCCATTTAGTTTATGTTGATAATATCATTATCACTGGCAATGATGTAATTGGGATTACACGTCTAAAATAGTTTCTACAACAACAATTTTAAATGAAAGATTTAGACAAGCTTTTTTACTTCTGGGGGATAGAAGTTGCTAGATCTCAAGGTGTAAATCCTCAACAAAGGTATATACTCAATCTATTCTAAAAACCTAGCCTTCTTGGTACCTGTCCAATAGACACTCCCATATATACTATCTTGAAGCTCTTAAAGGTTGAAGAACAAATTTTTCAGATATCCAGGTCAATATTGTCCACTAGTTGAAAATTTGAATTATCTTACCTTCATAGGACCTGATATTTCATATGTAGTCAATGTAGTTAATTAATTTCTAGAAGCTCCACGAGTCCCTGCTGGGAAGTTGTGACATGCAACATTAAATATCTAAAAAAGGTTCAAGGATGTGGAATATTACACAAATCAAATAAACATCTCCAAGTAGAAGGGTTTATAGATGCAGATTAGAGGATCTCCTTTTGATAAATAATCCACTATAGGGTACTATATATTCCTTGGTGATAACTTGTTTCATGGCAAAGTAAAAAAAGTAAACAATGGTAACAAGATCAAATGTAGAAACTGAATAAAGGCAACAGTCCACACTACTTGAAAGCTAACATGGTTATAACATTTACTTCAACAATATTTTTTGATACCATTTAGTCACAGTACATGTCACATCCAATCCAGTATTCCATAAGAGAACCAAGCACATTATAGTTTACGGTCACTTCATTCAAGAAAAAATCATAAATGGTTATTTAGAGTTTATAAAATAATAAAAGATGGAAAAATCCCATACGAGGGTTAATTTTATTCGCACACACACATATATATATATATATGGTTATTTATAAACGAAAAAAACTAAGCTTCCTTTACAAATGAACAACATTCCATGTATCCTAAGACATATTCTAAGAGTACATTCTAGCAAATATTATAGCACTAGCCCTTAAGGTAGATTACATATGTTAATCAAGTTCAGCTAATTATAAATGCACACAACTCAAACTCCAATCAAAAACACGTAAAAACATTGACAAGTCGATCTCAAGTTCTCACATGACATATGTGAATTAAGCCCTGTTAGAGATTCTCACGAACAAAGTAACAATTCTCCTTAATATACTTTGTGTACTTGTAAAATATTAGATTTGACACAACATGTATAGTCGCTTAATTATCCCTCCATAGCTAAAAAGGTCCAAAACTCTTTCAACAAAGATAATCAAGTAATGTCAAAGCCCTAAACTTTATAGGTAACATGTATTAATATTGGATATTCTGATTTTGCAATTGACTTTGTTATTGCATTTTGTTTCTTACTTTTCGATAACACAAAATTACCTCCAAAAAATACACAATAGCCATTGGTAGATTTCCAATCATATGGCAACCCAGCCCAATTAATATCAGGATATAGCAAATATCATCCTGGTGTACCCTTGAAATATTTCATAATATGCGTTACAACCTCTCGATGAAAAATATAAAGACAAGACAAAAACTAGCTTATAATATTAGCAGAGAAGGTAATATATAGATGAATCATAACAAGATAATTAAACTTAACAACTACTTGCTGGTATGTTTCCAATTTAACAAATACATCCCAAACATTTGGTGATAACTTGATTCTTAAGTCCATGGGAAAGTCACAATGTATTGAATTTAACATATCGGTCTCCCAAAATAAATCTACTATGAAATTACTTTGTAAAAGAAAGATATCATGACAGCATCTAAAAACCTTAATACTAAGAAAATAACACAAACAACCAAGATCTTTGGTCTGAATTAATTTTGAAAGAAAGTCGACAAACAGATTCAGACTCCCCTGAGTAACAAACCCTGTAAATTGTTCCAAATAAACCTAGCACTACATCATTAATAGTAATCACTATATTATCCACATACACAATAAAAAAAATATACATAGCACTAAAAGGGTGATAGAATTCAAAGTAATTACTATTATAATGAGAGAGCCTAAACTTAAATATATCTTTATTGAATCTGCCAAACCACACTCACGGAGATTGTTTTAAAACATAAAAAGACAGTCAACAAATAAATCCAGACTCCCCCTGAGTAACAAACCCTGTAAATTATTCCAAATAAACCTCATACTAAAGAGCACTATGTAGGAAGACATTCTTAATATCTAACCAATGTAAAAACCAATGATTAGTAAGGGCAAACGAAATGAGAAGCCTAACAAAAGTCAACTTGGTGACAGAAGTGTAGTCCACACAATATGTCTGAAATTACCCTTTAGACACTAAACGAGATTGTTATAATATATTACTAGATGCAACTCAAGGAAAGTACTGGAATTAGAATAAGCTCTAGTTCATTTCTTCGAAGGGCATTACATAAATTAGCGATATCGAGGTTAGAGATAGATTGAAGCAATCCTACTAAAGGATGTACAAAACTTAACTGATCACACCATAAAGGAGAAAGTATGGAAGTAAACCACATAAGGAGGTTTAATGCTTAATAATTAACTATTAAAGGGCAATTTCGCCAATTAGCCAGTCTAATGAGAAGTTACTAATCAATTTAAGAAAGAGGGAGGAAAGGCGAACCCTAGTAGCTAGCACACCCTACAGCCACAACCACATCTCCTCTCTCTCTTGGTTCTCTTCAACTCTCTACCTCCAAGGGAGCTGTAGAGAGTTGTTCAGGATATCTCCAGGTGCATATGGTTAGGTAATAGGTGGTTCATTTCGGGTAGTTTGTGCCACTTGGTGTAATAATTAGTTGGTCCTACAGGCCTTTGTTAAGAAGAGAGGTACAACATCCTAACAGTACTTTGGAATTGAAAGGCTTTTTTTTTTTTTTTGTAACATTTAATGTGGTGATCTCAGTTGCATGCATGGTTGTTAATTGGCATAAAGTTTCAGTTTTGTGTATTCTGCTGACAGCCTGAAACAGAAACTTTCCCCCACCTATGGCCAACAAGTGCCAAGAGTAAAATACATGCACTTCCTTCATACTGTGTCATGTGCCGTCAATGTTCCTTCCATGTTTTTCCTAGCCATAACTATTCCAACAGATTAAAGACCTTTCCCCGTGGGAGGAAGGAAATAACACACGTGGCACACAAACCCACAATAAGAGGTAACAGAATAACACTCAAGAATGTATAGCCTAATTAGATACGCTGGCGCTGGCAGTGTTTATTATTGAATATCTACCAATATCAACACATCTGACTCGTGCTAATGACTCTACTAACTCGTGCTAGTGCATCCTGGCACCAAACTCAAAGGAACAGGCAGCAATTATAGACCACAAGCACTAGTTATCTGTTAAACACTGCCTCACCATGAATTTCCAGCAGCATTAGAGATGATATCATAAAGTGTCAAGGGATGAATTCTAGCATGCACGCCAAGAGAGATTGCCTCAATTGCAGCAACAAGATGAATGCCTTCAAGCAAATGATTCACCATCTTAATTTTACTGCAAAGGAAAATCATGGGTTAATTGCAAACGGAATATTTCAACAACAATGCCACAGAAACTTCAAGGAAAAACATCCATTGGAAGCAGGATTATCAAGTAACAGTATTGAAGATAACTTCACGTCATAGCATTACATAACACAGCGTCCGCCAGTCCTACAAAGCATTAACAGTAAGTACAGACATTGATGCAAAAAAGAACATAAACAATCAATCCTATAAAACTTTTGGGAACAATTTAGAAGTTATTAGCTAAGGTGTTGGATGGTCGGTCTAGGAAGGATGTGCAAAAGCAAGTTCTAAGCATACAGAGAAAATAGTTGGAAGTACACGGACTTATTTTGAATCACAAATGGCAAATGAATACATGGATGCTCATTTGAGATCTAGGAAAACCAAAAGTGGCTTATGAGTAAGTCATAGGATAAGAGTGTGATCATGTAGATTGGAGTAAAATGAGTCCAGGTTGCAAGTTGGGTTTGTTGGTGCATTTCTTGCACTAGGCTATCCAATACATTCATGGAGAAGTCAATGCTTCCAAGAGAGGGTTATCATGTAGAAGTTGGCAATGGAGAACCCAAATGCTCTCTTGAGGGACATGGCAAGGGCCAAAAGTGACCCTCATTCCCCTTTTCTTTCAGTGTTGATGCGGAAGTTGAGTCGGCTCATCCAAGAAACGGCATCTAATGGCAACATTAGAAACTTCAACTATGGGGGGTGGATGTTCAGGAAATCTCCATTTTTATTAGTAGATATCCCAGCATTTTTGTCATAGACATGAGAGAGACTTATTGTGAATGAGATACGTTTTGCTTGCTCTGGAGCATGTTCAAATATGAAAGTTAATCTGAGAAAGTGCTAATCCATTACTGTGAGCAATGTGCAATTTGGAAATAGTATTGAGATATTTTAGATTGTAACACTAATACATCGTCTTTTCCTATTACTTATTTGGGCTCACCCTTGAATGCAAAAATAAGGATGATACCTCTCCAAACGGGGAATATTAACTCTTAGGAAGAGTACTTTGTCAAGTTTTCCGATGTATTTTCATATTGTTGTTCTTAAGATTAATGTTCTCATGAATCATCTCTTGTAAGGAGATTGAGATGAATTAATTATTCATTTGTGAGATGTGCTATGGTTACTATTCCCTCAAATAAGGATGGTCAAGGATATTACCTTTGTCGATAAATCATCCAAGGTAATTAATTATGGAGATATTTGAAGGAAAAGAACAAGAAGTGATCTCGTTAAGATAAAAAAAAAGTCGTGCACAAAGCTCCAACATTGTGGAGTTAAGGGTCACAATATATGCAGCCCTACCTTTATATTACAAAAAGAAGCAATTTCCATGATTTGAACCCATAACCTAAAAATTATTAGAGTGATCAAACTTTGCTGGTTAAGTTTTGTCTTCTAATGACAATCATGATGTTCATCCTTGGAAGCATATTCAAAAGGGACAGGAGACATTTCCATTAGAGAATTCTTTCTCAACAGGTTCTAATCTCTTGATCAAGTTTTGCTATGATTGTTGAGGAAAACAATTTTGATGATTCTATGTGAACAGAAAAGGTCGTCAAATTCATGGAAACAGTTCCCCATGATGCACTTGTGAAATAAACCTTTCCACAGCTGTGATAGTTATATAACTGTTAACATACACAACTGCACACTTCTATGACACCATGACCACGAATGTGACAACGTTTTAGTGTCCTACCCCAATAGTACCTTTCCCGCTAAGAATTGGGATTTACTTCCACTAACAAACATAATATTGTTAGTCCCTGCTCAATGTGCATTGAAATCTACCCTATGATACAACCACAAAATTGATTAAACAATACAACCATGAACGAAAATATCGGTATAGGTACTATTACGAATATGAACACCGATCGTGGCTGTATTGGAATAAGTCATAGGCAATACAAATGGCAAATGCAATACCCAAAAAAAAAAAAAATCAATAAGCAGTACACTAATATTTGATCATATTAAATCATCTATTTACCAATTTAAGGAGTTTTTGTCAATTTCATCAAAATTAATCTTGATATCCTTCCAGATTATTAAAAAATATCCTAAAAATTTATGTTTATACATATTTTATACCTCTATAGAAAATGTGAATTTAGACTTCTTTGAAAATTTAGATATATTTAAAAAGTGTGGATTTAAACTTCCAAAATGATATCAAAGCAAAAAATGGCCGATATATACCAGTTTTATCGTCGAGGCCTCCTTAAACCAATATAGTTCGGCCATAGTCTTATGTGTAACAAAGTTTAGATTATTAAGAGAAAAGAATAAGCCATCAACCATATAGGCTTGAACTGTACATTCACTATTTTTTATTTCCAGTTTCTTTTTCTTACTTAGGTTAAATTACTACATATCATAGTTTTGAATCATGGTGCCACGGTGTCAGGCCCATCACAGACCGATCATAATGGTCAGAGCTACTGCACCTATGAATGGTAGCAAATACTATAAACGAAGGCATAGAAATATGAGAATTAAATAACATGCAACATTCTAAGACATCTAAGGAACTTTTAGAATATTTTTGATAATTTGATATGTGCATTATAATCAACTATTATTTTCAACTATTTTTAATTAAATCTAAATTGTGTGACATAGACAATTTAGATTTAATTAAAAATAGTTGAAAATAATAGTTGATTATAATGNTACATAAATATGTCAAATATATATTGTCACAAATAATAAAAATAATGAGTCATACGAGTAACTAAATAACATAACATGAACACATATTAAAAAATATTTTTAACATATGATTGATATCAATAAAGCGAGGAAATTTATAATTATAAAAAAATATTTCACACATAATAAAACGATGGGCAATAATTCAAGGTGTCAAAAAAATAATAATAAAAGGAGTGGACAGGAGAGAATCTACATGAGAAATCTAAAAAGAATAGCCTAAACAATTTGAAGTAAAGGGAGAACAAGGTGTATAAGTCCAACTCGGTCTATATCGGACGATATGAATGTGATCTCAGCTGTATCAGTCTGTCATGGCCAATACGGCTGCAACCAGGGGCAGAACTAAAACAGTATAATATCATATTGGTAGGCCAAAAATCTGACATATATCGCCGATATTTAATACAACATAAAAAACTCATTCGGGTGAGACTGGAGCTTTAGAAGTCCAAACGGGCACATATTTCACCATCCAGGAAAATTGTAAAGGCATTGATAAGCCTAATATTAAGTAGCACAACCTTGGCTTTGGCATGATTATGCAATTAAGAAAAAACGCACCTTCCAGCACCAACTTCACCTTCAAAAGTGTATAGCTTGTCACACATTGCTGTCCATTAAAAGCAATGGTCATGTTGGAGATTCAAATAAAGGACATATGAAAAGTTAGAGATTATGCATGTAGAAGTGGTGCACGAGTAGCAAACATAAATTTACCAGAAAGCAGAGGTTGTGCCCTTGCAATTGCATCAGGTCTCCCAGAGGAAGTTATCTTCAAATAAAAAAGGGTTGACAGCAAGCATAAGAAATTCAGCTTTGTGATCCCGATTACAATGAAGAGTAAACTAACAACGTGCAGAATGAAAGATATTTTCATTTATGGATGGTGATAACAAAGATGTATTACCATAACTTTTCCATCCAAAGCCTCAGACATTCCTCTAGAAACATAAGCATCAACAACCAAATTTCTCCCACATTCCTCTGCCAAAAAAAACAAAAAANCCTAGAGCAAAAAAACGACTAAAGTCCTCACTAGCTATACTCCCAAAGGTGCTAAAGTCTACAGCTCTCCTTCCAACTCTAAAGTCAGTCAACTATGCTTAAGAGAATCCCTAAGGGTTAATATTTGGGATAACATGCAAATTGAACTTGAATTGAATAGAAAATTTTATTAATTAATTGTGGAATAGTACATTACACATTGCAAGCAGACAAAAATAGGGGGCAAGGCATACCTCTATGCTCCTAAGCTCAATTTATCATTAATAATATCTTTTAAGGAGAAAGGCGTTTCACATTCGGCAGACCAATTTTCTAGTATGAGTGCATAGTTTATATGCCCTGTTCAGAAATGCTACTGACACAAGGAATGGTCCCTCCCATGTATGGGATAGCTTGCTTCTGTGCTTCAGCTTCCTAATAACCTCAATATTTCTTAACACCAAGTTGCCAACATCGAACACTCATGCCTTTACCTTTTGGCTGTAATACCTGGCCACACTCTGCTAGTACTACAGCTCTAATGTGCACTACACTCATGGCTTCCTCCAGTAGATCTAGATTTTGCCTTAGAAGTTGGGAATTCTACTCGTAATTGAAGTTGGTTACCCGTTAACTAGGTAAGCCCATCTCCACCGCGATTACAGCTACTGTCCTAAGACATAGGCTTAAGGGTATTTACAGGGTGCTTTCTTTAGGTGTCATTCAATATACCCAAAAGCGCTAGAGTCCCCAACTCTCCTTGCAACTCTAAAGTCAGCCATCTCTAATTAGTGCTACTTTGGAAGAAGAAAAAAAAACAGCAATGTTTAGTCAAAAGCCCAACAGGTAACTCTGACTGAAGTTGATAATAACGGAAATCAAACTATCCAAGTAACTCATCTGACAAAATAAGCTCCAACAAAATACAATAAATAGAATGCAATCCTCATCCCATAATAATCAATGAAATGACAAATGATATAAATAATAATATAACTTAATACCGATATGAATAAGCAATAACTATAATGTCAACTTTGTAACCAATCTCAATATCCCAACAGACATTCAATGGTTCCCACAAATCTCAATAAATGTAATCAGGTCTCATAGTATACGTGATACTAACGTCCTGTCTTTGATTTCCCAAAAACACATGAGGTCATAACAACATGAAATGCCAACAAATAAGGTGAATATTATTTTGTCATTTTAATCAAAGGTTGCATATTTATGCCCACATTGGATAGGTAATTAACTCGAAGTCCTACCATCCCCATGGTATCCTCACTACTCATATAGTCCTTCCAGATACTATACCCATAACATGCACATGCCATCTATAACGCTCCTAATCCATAATATCCCGAATATCATCTCAATACGATGGTCACAAGGCTATAAGCATTTTAGATAAAAATCAATTGACCTCTACAACCAAATATAGAATTTACGCTAATGTCTCATAGAGTCCCATTCACCTTGATCCTTTAGAATTTTCATAGACACTCCTTTCCCTTATTTAGCCATGGAGTACTAAGAATGTGGACATGCGATTTGAAAGGTAATGCCAATGAAATCATGAAAATCAAGAAAATATGAGTACCTAAATACCTTACGTGATCACCTCTCTATAAAGTCCATGAAAATCCTCCAGCTGATAAGTCTTACCTTAGTGTTGTCCATTCCGATCATTCTTCACCACTCACATAAAGTGATGATACACTAACACGTTCAAACCCAATCTAGTCCTAGCCTAACGACACACCCACTAGAGGTTGCTAAGTCTCCTCATCCAATTACTTATATATAAGCCAAGACTAACGAAAATTCCTAGAAAAATCATAACTCATCTCTTCCCCCTATTTCTTCAAGTGTCTTGGCCACCCATCCTTATGGCCTTATCATAGTAAAGCCTCCTACTTTTCTAGCGTACAATTTAACAAAATAACATCGGTGTACATAATAAGCATATAACATATGTTTCGAACATTTCTCCTAGGCACACAGCTATCAAGTGAGTTTAAAGAAATCTTATCATATAGCCTATCATTTAATAAAGAAAATCATGAATATATGATTCCATTTATTTTCAAATATACAAGTAAATTCTTAACCCTACTAAATTCCTGCGGAGGCCCTCGGCCACATTGGGTTCATGCATCCCTTTTGAATTTTTGCTAATCTACCAATTATTTTTCATTTTCTGCCATGCATTTAAAGTAATTATGGACTACCATAATATTTCTAGATCAAAATTACCTATTTCCCTCATTGAAGTCAAAAATTGAAATCCCTCCTGAAGTTATGAATATGCTACTGACCTTAAAAAAATAATGGACTCAATATTAGAGGTGACAATCCTTAACCAACGTTCTTAATTGTCATTCTCAAGTATATATGGCCGATTATCTTCCCTCATTAACCAAGACTCACATTCAAATTTCAATGGCAAAAAACAAGAACTTTCACAAGAACATATGAAGATTACTCAATACAAATTCAAGAGTTAAACATGGTCACTGGTAAATTTGCCTTGAGTTACTTGCTCCTCACTTCCTTCTCTTCCTCCTCAGTTTCCTTTCCTCTAACCAACTCCTTTCTAGACTTGAATAAAATTATGACAATGGTGGGATGATGAGAGGCTTAAGGTGTTTAAAAAAAAAAAGCGAGAATTGAGGTGGAGTTGGTTAATTCCCTCCAAGCATTCCAAAATGGGGAATGAAGTGGCTACCAAATCACTCTTAATCAGCTGAAATCCATCCCAAAGGCAGCTAATTAACCATCATAACTTTGACTACCAAAATTAGAGTTAACCAATTAGTTCAAAGATTGCAGACAAAAATGGGGCAGTTAGGAGGCTAAAAGGCGTGACATGATCTATCTGCAAATCCTCTAGAATTCAAAAAGGGTGGAGATGGTTGAAGACTTCCTTACTAATAGCAACCGAACGCTCACAACAGGCCAACAAAATCTAAGTTGGTCTATGAAATCCTTGACTTTCAAATTTATGAGTATGATCTCCTAACCCTATTCAGCCAAACCACCTACAAAGCAGCTAGCGAAGTAACCAATTTTACTACTTAAGATTACACCAACCACCTAACAAATAATACCATGAATCCCATAAAGCAAGGTGGCCAGTTAAGCCCCACTGGAAAGAAGATATAGGGCATGAGGTTGCCACAAAGCAAGCACCTGAGAAAACAAACAAAGGTGGCTAATTAACCACCTAACATTAAACACCCAAGATTTAGATAACAACCTAAGACGTGAGTTCTATGGTTGGGGGTAAGCAGCGGCCAACAAGATGGCCATCTAGAAAGTGGTTGAGCATTTTTCCCTTAATATATCTGAGCCCTAAATAATAACTAACACCCTGACCACTATCGTTACGAAAAAAAAAAAACTCCAAGGAACTAGTAACCACTTGCTTCACACCCTACATTTCAGCTGAGAGAAAAGGCTCATAATCCTAAGTATTTGTCATCCAAATTTTAAAGATACAACCTTCAATAATTGTAAGAATATATAGCCCAAGCCCAAGATTACCTCAACCAACCTAGATTAGATATAACAAGAAAAACTATGGTTCAAAGTTCCTCACTTAAGAATCATCCTATGCAACCTTGTTCCTAATGGTAGTCCACTTAATAGGATTTCTAAGGTAGTTCCCTAGAAAATAAGTCACCAAATAACTAAGAATATCATAGTGATAGATTTGGTCAAAGAAAGGTCAAAGGTTTCCCTATAACATAGCCGAGCCTCAAGGAGTACTTCCTTAATTCTAGGATGAAACTTAGATGAAGCTAATGTTTTGTTAACACAATCATCTTAATTGTTGCATAGTAAACCAGCATCTTACATGTGGTCCACAGCCAACACAAAATTACATAGGTTAAACTTACAAAATTTAATTTAATTCTTCTAATTAAATTATTAATGAATTATACCAACAATTATCACAGCAAAATGCATATAAACATAATACCAAAAGCATCCCGGATGTTACAACAAGGGTAAAGCCAATCATGTCATCTTCACAAAATTTCCTCCCAAGGGGAAAATTACTATTTTAATCACTTTCGTTGATAAAATAATTGTGACAACATACTACACTGATAAAATGATCCACTTTAAAAAATATTTGTGATGGAATTCAAAATGGAATTCAAAGTTAAAGATCTCAGATTCTCAAAACATTAAAATACTTCCTAGGCGTGGAGGTTGCTCGCTTGAAGAAGGGTATTGTAGTATTACAATGCAAGTATACCTTAGACATATTGAAAAAAACTAAAAAAGTTAAAATGTAAACTAGCATTCACTTCTATAGATAAAAACTATAAAGTCTGTTTCAAGGAAGACAATTCATCAGTGGACACCGAGAGATATCAATGATTTGTGGGAAAACTAACCTACCAAACACATGGCCAGACAAGCTCGATAGTCAGCGTTGCAAGTCAATTTATGAACAATCCTAATGAAAGACACCCATAAGTAGTCAATCATATTCTTAGAAACTTAAAAAATGACTCCTATTAAAAGAATACTCTTTTTAGAGAGTAGTAAATCAACAAGTCAAAATCTACTCATATGTACAGATCAAAGATCCACCATTGTCTATTGCACATAAGGATGGGGAAACATGGCAACTTAACGTATCAAGAAGCAATCAATTGTTGTTAGAAGCAATGACAAAGGAAAATACAAGGCATCAGGTCAAAGCATATATCAAGGACAATGGCAAAAAATGTTGCTCAATGAATTAAAAAATTCCAATTAAAGAGTCCATGAAGAAATTCTATGAGAACTTGGTAGCAATTAGTATTGCCAAAAGTCTGATTCATCATGGTGAACCAAACATATGGAGATAGATTGGCATTTTATCAAAGGAAAAACTAAAATCGGAATTTTATATTAATATGCACACCAACTCATCTTTAAGTGAGGATTTTTAACAAAGTCCCTTCCATGAGTAAAATTTGAAGAATTGACTTGCAAGCTAAGAATGATAAATGTCTATTTGTTTGTTTGAGGTGGAGTGTTGGAATCTCGAAGATAATGAAGATCATAGCAAAGATGAGGAAGCTCATAGAAGAATAAATCAAGTTATTATCCTGATTTGTTGACATTTAATTGATGCTTGTAATATTTTAAATTATTCTTGTGTATTTTGAATTATTCTTGTAATAGAAAATCAACAACAGATCTCCTTAATTCCATGATTCTCTCATACCTAATAACATATTTTGTAGATATTAGGATCAAAGAGAAGGTTAGAAGATTAGTGGCATATTATGGTGCCCAGGCTCCCCTCTCCCCTCTATTTATTCTTGCTTTTCCCATTTATGCGAACAAGTAGTAAATAATTTTTATTCATCTCTAGTATTCTTCACCATATGTGGTATATGGCTTCTCCAAGGAGTGCTCTGCATCTGATACTGATTTCGTTTCTAGACTTGCTAATCTTGACCAACAATTGAATTTCTTCCTGCCATGATCCAGATTCATGCACTCTTCGCCAACCACAAAGAGCATGCCTCCAAGCAGCCTGTGAAGGAGGATCAGAAAAAGCAGTCTATATATGTTCAACACTCACTGCACATAATCACATATTGGCCGATATATATCACTATCAAGCCCCAATAACGCAGCAAAATCGAGATGTCACTGTATGAAGATATTGAGATATACAAGCCGACATTTCCCTATCAGTTTACAATTCGGAGAAAAGCCTTTGCTTCCAATATATCATATAACCGTTACATATTGTTCAATAGGACAAATACCTATACCATTACAGATATTTTCATCCATATTCTCAACTGGAAAAGACAGCAAACAACAGCTATAATCACACGCTCAATAAGCCTTTCTTGTTGTGGCCATTTTCTATTAAAGCAATTTTCATAATAAATCCATGTAATTATATACCATAATGCCACACAAGCCACCATTATTGGACTTGAGCCTATGAGTCTCATTGCAACATGCAAGATCTTTATGGAAAATTTACTCCTCTCAGTATCAGACCAGAGTTGTCTCTGATGACCAGAAGTTTTCCCCAATTCCACATCACTCTGTTTCCAATAGTTGTACATGAATCCATATAAGATGATAGCTGTGCAACCATTGGACCTATAACTTCTCCACCTAAAAACTTTTATCTTGGTTCTAAATAGTTCTGCAACATTCACGAATTACCTTGTCACAATCATGAAAGTTGGTGTCATTGATGTCGTGAAAACTAGTATCATTCATGCAAATATCAACCAATATTTATAAGTATTGAAACTCCCTGATATCGATATTTTTCAGTACTGTAACATTATCGTAATATATTTCCGTATTAGTCAATACAGCTTAGACAACTGATATATCGGCCGACATCTGATACAGCCGATATTTGGCAAATATTTGATTGATATATTGGTTGATACTACCAATATATCAACCGATACAACCATATCGGCTTACGATTTTTAAAAAAAATTTTCATCCGATATATCTGATATTGATACATATTATCCAATATGTCTACTACTGATATGACCACAATTAATACCAATATATATACCAATAATAACATTTTCATCCATGATAGTTTATCTAGGGGCTATTGTCTCGAGCTTTTGGTGGAGATTTCCACTTGAAAAGTAAAAACTTCACTAAACATGCATCCTGAAAGGTCTAAAAGATCTTATGGAGGATAAAAATGGTCATAAAGAATATTTAGCACTAGTTAAAAAAAACATAGCATTGAAGCCAGCTTTTCTAACAGAACTGTTGTAGGAGCCACAGCTTGGCAATAGTTAACGAACAGGGAGAATGAAGTCTCTTGTTTTAAAGAGTCCACAAAATGGCTGATACATCCTTTGGAACTAAAATTAAGAAATTGAAAGGTGATAAAAATGAATGGATATTTTAAATGTTCAATAGCCCAGGAGTACTTCGGCAAAAGTCTTGTTTTACTTTCATGATGTTCTAGCAATTATTTATTCTGGAATGTTGGCACAAAAATACCAAGAAACAATGATACTATATGTAAAACAAACACAACGAAATGACAAGCAGTATGAAAGGAAAAATAGAAAACTGCCTGCAAGACGATTTTCCAGCTTCTGAATATCAGTTGGCAACAACATTGTCTGGAGAATTATCACAGCATCATTAGACAACCCTGAAAAGAACAAATGTCAAATACTCCGCATATCAACCGGCTGATTCATTTTTTATACAATCAATAATTTCCACCTTTTAGAATGCCTTGTGGACCAAAGATAATGTCATCCATTTGATCTAGCTGAGAAACCAATAGGACCAAAGTAGCAGCACCTGGATTAAACGTAATTGCAAAACTGACTCAAGAGACTAGGATCTCAGGCATTAATCAGAAAAATTGCTCGCACTAAGATATTTACAAAAAGTAGAAAACAAAAGTAGTAGTCTATGCGTTCTCTGATTTAATTCATGGTTTAAAGGGCAGCCCAGCACACAACTTTCACATCAAGGATCTAGAGCCTTACCCTGCATCGGAAATATGCTTTCTGAGTTTTGGTCAACATGTTTGAAGCTACAAAAACCTTCAAAGGAAGCTGGCAAATCAGTGATATGTCTAGTGACAAGTCATTCCCAGAACAATACAGTTAAAAAATTGCACGACAATTTAGTAGCTCCATATTTTAATTTTCTGCCACCTGTTTTACTTATCTGTTCTGTTAGAGACATTTGTCTAATTAGCATATTCCGTGACCATATGTATTATTGTATCGATGTCGGGTTGTAGGTTGTCGAGTTACAGTCCGTTCTGTCCGTTCCGTCCTCCAATCGCTCGAGCCAGTCCGAAGCCTCCTCGCCCTCCCGGCGCTCGATACCCGCTCGAGCCCAAAATCCAGAATGTACCCCGCTCGCCTGCGCTCGATACCCGCTCGAGCCCAAAATCCAGAATGGTGCCTGCTTGCTGTGCGCCTCCACGCGCTCGAGCGCACGTAGGGTTCCTCTGGAAACCCTCTATGCGCCCGCTGCGCGCTCAAGCGCAGCTCAAGCGCCGGTGCAACGAGCAAGTTTTTGAATGACATTTTTGAGCCCTCTATAAATACCCGACTTATATTTTGGGAACCCTAAGAAGTCAGAAAGCACTCTGGAGAGTTGATTTTCGTGCCCCTCTTTTGATAAGAAAGTTACTTATGCTCCATTGATATTGCTCCTCTTGAGAAAACCTAAAGTTGCAAGATTGATTTTCATGTTCAAATAAGTTTTCTCATCACCTTACTTTAACCATTGAAACACTGCCTTCTACCTTCGTTGGAGAAGTTGGTTCGTGAAGAAGGAGATCCGATCGTATTCGGCAATTCAAGTGGCTAGAGAGGGAAGATTGACGTGAAGACCGGAAGGTATCCGGTTCCGTTACCGCGGGCAAATCCAAGAAGTTCCTTGGTAGGGATCACGTGACGGGAGTAAATCGGTTAGGTTAGCACGTCTTTACCACCTGGTCTGTAAGTTGATTTTCATAGTGCATTGTTTCCCTGGTCGTTGAAGCCCGGAGGGTTTTTCTCAATTACCATAGATATCGAGTTTTCCCTTCGTTACCAAAAATCGTGTCTTTTTACTAGTGTTTGCGCTCTTTTATACTTGTGTATGACTGATTAGTATCATTGCATCTAGATCTAAATATTCTTTACGTGTATTGAATATTTATTATTTACTACTTCCGTTATTTTTACCGGAGTCGAAACTTAATTGTTCACGTTAGCACAAAAAGTGCGTTTTCAATTGGTATCAAAGACTCACCCCGATCCACGACCCCGTTCTAGATGTATACGAGTGGATCGCTCTCCGTACCTCCCTTCTTTGATGGGAACAATTATGCATATTGGAAGGTCCGGATGAAAGCCTTCCTCAAATCCTTGGATGAGCGTGCATGGGGTAGTACCCAACTTGGGTGGACTCCACTCAGGAGTGGTGATGAATCAAAAGCCTTATCTTTGTGGTCAAAAGACGAACTTGATGCTTGTAACTGAAATAGTAAGGGGTTACATGCTATTTTTATGACTGTATCTCCTAATAAGTTAAAACGGATTTCTATATGTGAAACTTCTAAAAATGCATGCGACATCCTAGAAATCACTCATGAAGGTACTAAACTGGTTAAAAATTCAAAATTACAAATGCTCACCACTAGATTCGAAGAAATACGAATGAAGGATAACGAAACATTTGATGAATTCTATGCGCAATTAAATGATATTGTAAATTCCACGTTTAATTTAGGAAAACGAATCCCGAAAATTAGAATTGTTAGAAAAGTTCTACAATCTTTGCCTGAACGATTTAGACCAAAAGTTACTGCAATTGAAAAAAGCAAAGATTTAGACAAATTAAAAATCGAAGAATTGGTAAGATCCCTTTAAACTTATGAGCACACATTGCCACAGTCAAGGCAAAATAAATCAATTACTCTCAAATCAAGTAGGGAAGAGAGAAACCGGGATTCTGATGAAGAATCGTGTAGAGATGGCAAATTTTCCTTATTTGTTAAGAATTTTAAAAAGTTTTTGAAAACAAATAGATCTTCATCAAACAAATTTGATGTAGACTCAAAACGTTCACCTAAATTTGAGAAGAAAAACCGACGTGAATTTAAGGACTTCAAATCAAAAACTATTCAAGGAGTTCAATGTCATGAATATAAAGGGTTTGGTCACTATCGGGCTGAATGTCTAAATCTTAAATACCAACAAGGTCAAGCTTTTAAAGTTAATTTGACCTTAAGCGATGACGAAGAAGAAGAGGGTGACAAATGTTCTGAAGAGGGCCCTGTCAAGTACATGGCTTTTATGACCTCAATATGTGACAATGCAGTAAGAACGTTAATCAATCTGATGACTCTGAGGATGAGTCAGAACCTGAATTTGATGACTTCAAGAAGCATATGATAAACTGTTTAAGAAATGTTTAAAAGTTAAAAAACTAAATAGAACCTTAAACGATAGGATCATGGATTTGGAAAAAGAAAAGTTAGCTCAACAATCCGAGTTAGACGCTAAAATCCAAGACATTGAGAATCTGAAAATTTTATCTACTAAACAAATCTCAACTCCAGAATCTGAACTTGAGGCTACTAGAAAGGATTTGAAACAATTTTTAAAAGGGTCCACAAAATTAGATCATATGCTCGGATTGGAAAAAATTGGTGGAAATAAACATGGTTTGGGGTATGTTGAGAATATTTCTCAAACTAGCGTGAAACCTAAAACAATTTCTTTTCCCACCACAAAAATTCCACACCAACACGCTAATACATCCAAAATTACTAAGCCACCGTCTCGACGTGTGGATAATCGATTTGCCTCAACCCATTTATCTAATCTACATAATCAAAAGGTTATAAATAAATCCTCAAAAACTTTCAAGTCTTCTACCAAATTCAATCAAAGATCTATGAACAGTTCCTCCATACCTAAATTTGTGCCTACCTGTCATGCGTGTGAAAAAGTAGGTCACATTCGTCCTCGATGCTACACCATGAATTTTTTGTACAATCAAAGACAAATGCTAAAAATGAACAAACTTGTTGAACACATTCAGAAACTAAATGAACAAGTAAAAATGTTAAATCAGAAAGTGCATACGAGGAGAACAATTTGGGTAAAGAAAAGTGAGCTAAAATTTCCTACGTCAAATTTTTGTTAAATGACGTCTACAAATTAAACATAAAATAACAAAAAAAAGGGAAAAAGGACGTGCATCTCTTCGCTCGCTCGCTGTGGGCTCGAGCGCCCGCTGCTGGCCTTTATCATTCAGCGTGCGCCGCCCACAACCCTCACGTTCTTCGCTGCTTTTACCCTCTCCTTGCGTCGGGCGCCTCTCTCCCTCTCACTCACCACCAGATTGGCCAGATCTACCCTCCTTCTTCTCCATTGTGGGCGTTCTCACGGTAAATCCTCACTCGTCCCTCTCTGTATTTGATTTATTGTTGCCGCCGCCGTTCTTGGTGGTGTCGGCCCTGTTTTTCCCTTTTCTTTTGGTTGGATGACTTCATGGGTCACCAATTGCTCACCTCCTTCTTCCAAATCCACCAGTTCTTGCGTGGATTTTGAGCGTACTCCATGGACTCCGTGAGTCCTCGGTGTCCTTTGCCCACAGCCGTTTATGGCGTTTCCAGTGTCTTCTCCCACGCCACTAGCCGGGCGCTCCCATCCATCGTGTGGGTGCTCCGGTGGGCTCTGGCGCTGCGTTCCCGTGCGTCTCGCCGCTTGCCTTGCGCCTTCAGTGAATCTTCAAGCCGCCGACGACAGGTGCGCAGCTCAAGCTGCCGGCTGAAGCCGCCACTGTGCACGGCTTTAGGATTCACATGCCTGGCTTCTCACACCAACTCAGCACCTCCTAATTCAAACGTTTA